>KL287258.1:1566-28246 GCA_000699545.1 Podiceps cristatus | reverse complement strand
GTAGTTTTTTATATATGTATGTGATTTTTCAATTAATGTGTATCTGTTCCAAGAAAAGCATCTCTTTTCTGGAATTCTAACGTCTTATTGAAAGTTCCTATAGCATAGATTATTTTAAAAAAAAAAAAAAAAAAAAGTTAATGAGGTTTCCTTGTCTTCCTAAATATCCTGGTTTTACAGTATTGTACTGGGAGATAACTTGTCTGGAATTATTACGCACAATCTTCCTTTGAATCACCCAATGGCAGAATGAGCATCACTCCTTTGGTAGTTACTTCCAACAATCTAGAAAGAAACCCTACTACAGCGTCCAGATATTAAAATAACAAAATCTACGCCAAATTAGTTATTCCCAGATCACGAAAGACACATAACTACGCGCACACATACACATATATCCATACAGACTGTATTACATACAGTCCCTTCTAACACACAGAGTCAGTCAGGACTACATCTCTAAATACTCTACAGAGAACTTTGCACTTTAGATTGTACTGACTGTTTTTCAAACCAGACAGAAAAGCAGATTCGAGAACTTTCTTGATCTTCACTGAAATTTGTGTACAAGCTCTAGAATCCCCCTGATTAATCCAGTGGGACTTTGGTTCAACAAATGTATTCTGCTATTGCCTATGAGTACCATGATTGTGCTTTAAATGTATTCCACTGATGTCTGTGACTCAAAAAGCCACTGCTGCATCCAAGGGGTGAGTTTTGTATTCAGAAACCAAAGAATCTCATGAATTCAAGGAAGATTTTGAGCAGAATATTTGTGTTCTTATTTGTTTTTTTTCCTTTCTTTTCTTGGGGTGGGAGGGGAATAAAATGACTGAAACTGTTAAAATAAGTAGCTCCTGGACAAACGGTTTACTCAATAGTATGACTTCCTTCACGTACGGTAGTCTTCAGCTTTTTGGAGCAGATTGTGAAATCTGTGAATCTACACAGACTGACAGATTTTCTGCAGCATCGAAAATCTGCAGGATGCAGCAGATCCATGATGGGATGCAGCCAGGAGGTGTTTTCTGTCCCAGGCTCAGAGAATACAAGGCCTACACAAGGAAATGCTTTTACTTGTCACATTCAGGAACGACATCCAGTCATAACACAACTAGGGAGGCAGCCAGAGTATGCTATGCTCCAGCTACTTTCCTGGCACCTCCTTTACAGGAGTAGTAGCAGTGGAGGAGGACTAACATTGACCTACTATATCTCTGCAGCCACTAGAAAAGTTAAAATAGGGGACTATCCTGCACTTATTATCTCTCCTGCATGGGAGATGCTCAAATGGGGACTCTCATTCTCACCGCTAATCCTGGGATGAACTCACTGAAACAGCTTCCCCAAATGTCTTCTATGATATGCTCCAGTTTTCTTTAGCAGTGCAAATATGAGCACTTCAGAATGGAAAATGAGAGTCGTCTTATGCAGATTTGTGGTGGCAACCTCCTGAGCTAAAAAATATGAATGCCACATTCCTGGCACCAGACACATGAAGTCAGGCCAACTCTGCCAGAAAGGAAGAAAGGAAGTCAAGTAGCTAAAAAAATGTCCGGTTTCAAAATCATATGAGCCTGAAAATGACTTGTTTAGTTCCTGCAGTCACTGGACCATGTCCAGAAAAAAATAGATAGCTGTTTACAGTCATGCAACAACTCTTGAAAGCCTTTCTAAGACTGCCTTCTTTCCTCTTGATCAAAACTCTCGTTATGCTCTGCCCCCTTCCATGAGGATACTTATTCTTTTAGCAATGCTGCCAACAGTTACAAGATGTTCCATTCTTGGCTCTACAGCAAATATATTCACTTATTAATCAAAGGGAATAGTCTCCTTAGCACTCCACTTTTCAGATCTACTGATTCTTGAACCAAAAAGATAAGGAGGGGAAAAAACATCCTGGGAAGATGTAAGAAGCCAGAAAGAGGCCACAAAAATGTTCAATAGGTGTCACTAATATTCTGAAAGTTTCCTGTTTGATGCATGTAGATATGGTTTCCTCAGACTGAATTCCCTTTGATCTCTAAAAATAAATGAGTCAGAATATTACTCCTTCTGATGCAGAAATGTCAGGAGGAGTAGGAGGGGTAGGAGGAGTAAAACTGACTCATCTTGAGAGTCAGATTCAACAAACTCTAGATATATTCTCCATCAAGAAGACTCTAATCAAAAATATGAACAATAGATTGTGCCACATGGATGACAAACAAGGAATCTGAACTAGGCTGGATGCAAGGTCATTAAAAGCATCAGTCTATTGTACTAAGTGAGGTCATTCTGATGTGATTGGAGATGATGCGGTTAATATAGCTTTCCATCTCCTGTTAGATGAGATGGTAGGTTTACAGTATAGTTTCAATACAAGAGAAGCAAAAAGGGAAGCTATTCAAAATGATGATTTATATTGCTTAAAAAAGGAGGGAAAGAATTGGTGGGAGGAATGCAGAAAGTTTACTAGTCAGAAATAAAACTAAAACCAAACAAACAACAAAAAAACCCACCACCAAACAGCACTCTGTTCTGCCCACTTGCCACTTAGACTGAGACAAATCATCAGTCAACAGCAATACCCAAGAAAAATTTAATGTTTGTTGGCTACACCACACCACAACAGGACTGTTTCCTGTAACAGTGCTACAGAGAGAATCAGAAGGATAATGATCGCATCTAAAGTTATTGAACTATATGATGCCCAGTAGCTTCATGTTCAGTCAGAGCAGACTAGTGTAATGGAAACACAACAGAGCTTTGAAAACCCACTGGGTCCTCTGGCCAAGAGCATCCTCCAAGAATACTTAGCTTTTCTCGACCCAGGAGACATTTGTACATAAAGTGAGTGTAAAAGCAGCTAAACCAGAAAGAGGCATTATTCCCCGTGTCTCTGACTCTGAATCCTTTACACCTGTCCTCATTACACATCTGTATTGCATCTCACAAACAAGTATCTTTTTCTTTTAATCTTCACACTAAATTTGCCTCCTAAAACTAGGTATGCTTGTCACCAAATTCAAATAAAGTAGTTTAATTACTTCTGCTGGCACTAATTTATAGCCTGTAGATTCTTGCTAATTGAGAACTCTAATCACTGTTTCAATCTTCTCCATCATACCTCTATCACCTGGCGTGATTCATACCCGCTGATTCCCTTCAGGCACTAAAGCCATGTATCAGAAAGACATGTCCTAGGATAAAAGTAAGCTTTTTAACTATGCAAGAGTTAAATGGAGATTTATATGCCAAAATTTTATCCTTTCAAGTTTTAAAAAAGTATCACCATCCCTATATTCTGTAGAAAGTTAATGCAGTGAAAAAGTCTGCAATTCAACTTGAAAACATTTTCAACTTCTAAACCAAGATGACTTAAAACAGCTTTTTCATTGATTTGCTAGTTCTTCATTGAAATCAAAAAGTCAAGAATAGCAAAAATCTTGAATACCAAGAACAGCAATAGCAAAAATCAAGAATACCATCTCTTAACTTGCCAATGAAGCAAAGGAAAAGCTTAACAATGAAAAAAAAAAAAACCAAACACTTTCAAAACAGAAGCTTTTTTCCTCTATTTATTCATTCAGTTTTTTAGTTTCTAGAAATTTACAAATTTGCATAGTCCTGATCAGAGAATTTAGGGCTTCTTTTAAAATATTACCATGATAAGACTTCGATACTTTCTGCAGTAGTTCCCCAAAGTTTTGCCTATATTGAAGCTTAAATGCACATTCCTTTAAGCTTTGTATGTATGTTACTGTACTCCTGGAATAGCCTGTACTGTAATTCATCCATTATAGCTAAGTTACCTTTTTTTTTCACAAGCGTATCTGCTATTAAAACCAAAAATCAGTAATAATAAAAAGACAGTATAATCAATATCGATTTTACAATAAAAAGAAAGGATGTCCTAAAAGAGACCAACACCATCTTATGCTGAAATCATTACCTCATTCTGGTTTTTAACTCTTTTCTGCCTTTTTTGATGAGGTAATGCTCTAATTCAATTAAATATACAGTCCTCCATATCCATAAGGAGTTTGAAACAAATGCAGGGGTGGTTTAAAACAGCTGGGATATGTTTAATGTACCTAGTGTGAATTGCTGTTCTTATCAAGCAAAAGCATAGAAACTTCACCTGAACAAAGTATGCTGGAATGGGCCAAAATTAACACAAACTCCTTCTTACTTTTGCCAGTCTTGATTTGCTAAAAATATAAATTTTGTAAGTCTAGGTATTTTATAAAAGCAAGCAATTAACATGTAAAATGAAAAGCTTTACATGTTAATAAAGACAGTAAATCCAAATTTGATAAATAGAAGACTGGGTTTAATTAGAACCAAAAGGTCTTCTACTGGCAATATTCTGTTGTGTTACAATTTCTTCTAACACAGTATTTTTAAGGATCAAATACAAAAAAATAGATCTTCACATGTGCTGCAACAAGACTTCCATAACAATCATTCAAAACAAGCCAAAATTCTATAATTCTACGATTCTGTGAAATAAGAGATATCCACATTTAAATAAACATTATTACACTTGGTAGAACTTTACTTTTCTCATTTACAAAATTTACATAATTCTACACTACTACATGTGGGTGGAGTAGGAGTTCAAAACAAATGAGTCAATATTTTTCTTCAGGAAAAATACCATTAGCAGAGCATTCATGAGCAATCATATAATCACAGGCAACTGTCCCAGACCCATAATATATGACGACAAACATGCTTTAAAGAAATAGCTCAGACAGAGAAAAAGCTCTCAATATGGTAAAGCCAAGATGTTATTCCAAAAACAATGAATTAAAATAAAGCTTGACAACTTTCCTGAAACCAATTATAACACAGTCCCCTCAGCTGTAAAATGAGATTATTATCATTCCTATCCTGCCAATCTTTAAATCTTTTGCCTAGTCATACCTGAAGCTGTTCAGTGCAAGAACTTTCTCTTATCTTTTTAACTAAATCTACCTCAGTGGGATCTGTTACACCCTGCTGAAGAACAGGAAAGGCACACTAAAAACACAAATTGCCATTTTAATATGCTGAAAGAGTTAATATTTTAGAACCGATTAAGTAACCAAAACTACTATTTTTTTTTACCATCTTTTGTACGTAGGCATTTATGCGTAACACCCATAAAAAGGATAAAAAGACTAGTTTGAATAGATCATGTTATTCTCTAAAAAGTTACAGAAATCCAATCCATTATAAAATTCATAGCTCACTTTTTGCGTGATAAATTTGGAGAACATCTTTCTCTCAAAATAATTTGGAACATTTTGCAGTAAATGGCCCGGCTGTCTGACAGAAAGCATGCGTAACTGCAGCCAGAACGATCGCTGAACCGAGTTCAATACAGATTCACTGTATTTGTTTCGGTAAAGATACTTTACTACCACTTCTAAACAACAAAGTCTTCGTGCCATGATGTGACAAACAGGAAACACTAAAAAGTTCCCCAAATTGTAGAACAGTCTGGATATGAGCAGTCAAGTAACAGTGCATTCCTACAGTAAAAAAAATGGACCCTTCTCAAGTCTTACTTCTATTTGTCATCCTTTCCTTAACAGACTTATCCCTCCCTTTAGCCCTCTGCAGCCCTGTAGCCCAGTAAACACTATACTGCTGCTGCAAGTAACAAGCCACGCTGTCTTTGGAACTACCTTTGCATGGCCTTGGAACTGACACCTGTCAGACTTGCTCTGAACTTGTCTTGGACTGCCTGGAGCTTTGCTTTATCTTTTTTTTTTTTTTTTTTTTTCCTGAAAACTGAAATTTTCTAAGGTTCAGGTCACTACTGTCTAATTTGTATTTGAATAACTGTATGGTATAATCATAATCTTTACAGACAGGAGTAATAAGTAGTCACTTTCTGGAGAAGGAAGTACTTAGCACCCTAGCATAGTGGTGTAATGTAGAGGAATAAGGCATGATATGCTAACAGAGGCCTCAATATTGGGGACACAGGTTGCAATGCAAAGGGATGAAAGCATGAGACGATAAGAAAGTGGATCCTTGAAGACCCCAGGACTGTAAAAAAACCACCAATGGTCAGTTAAGGGAATGCAGACCTAGGAACTGGGCAAAACCAGGTGCTGGTGTAACAAAGAGCATGAAGAACAGTACCCAGTGTGTTAGATACTCTGTATGTCATAGATTGAGTTATAATGTGGATTTGCAAACTGAAGAGCAAAAATAAGGTGCAATGCATGACAGGGAACTTGCAATCATAATCCTAAGTGGACACTAGAGTGTGGAAGAAGAAACCATCAACATCAGTCCTCCTGGCAGAGGATGAAGGAATCGCCACCACACACATCATACTCTCCCAGCAAAGCACTCATGGTGGTGGTGGCTCACCACAGCTGAAGCCAACAGCCTTAGGATTCAGAAAAGCATGGGAAGGACGAATATAACACCACTGAAAGGAGTAGATAGTGGGAAGTGTCCATATAATAATAACTGCAGTATTTATTATCAATTTTTTTCCTTTACTAGTATCCATTCCCTTATTTTCTTTTCTCTGTAATAATTATATCTGTACTAAAAAGAATTCTTTGATTAGACTGCTAAGAGTTAAAATACACTAAATTCTTTATTTTTCACATAATGTGTGTCCTTTTGGGCAATAAGACTAGGAGTATAACACCTTCCCAAACTTATTTTCTGACTTGGTTCACATGACTGCAAGTCTTCTCTTTTTTTCCTATACCTTCTCTTGTGCTTCTCAGTGTTCAAGTTCCTGACCTCCAAATTATTCCTAAAATAACTAAAACAGATTTGGAAGCCAGAAGCCACCAAACAATTGGCCAGAGTATCCAACTAGTTAAAATTCAGGTTAATAGTTTCCTTTATTCCTGCTACAGTGCAGTACTAGTCCTACTGCACTCTAAAATTTCTCACTGACCCTTTCAGTGTAGCCTCAGTTCTGCCTTGTCAAACCTCATGTTGATGAACATATAATTGTTGTAATTTTTTAGACAACAGATGATCTGTCTCTCTCAAAACAACTCAGTTCGTTGTGCTGTACATCGGTCTCATCATCTAACTGGAAGCCAAAAGATTTGACATGGAACATGCTGCTCAAAGAGAGTCGGTCCCCCAGGAACAGACATGTGCCATGCCACTTTGCCACCCACTGTTGTTGTTGATGTTGTTCAACCCCAGCCGGCCACCAAGCAACACACAGCCGCTCGCTCACTTTCCCCCACAGCAGGATGGCGGAGAGAACTGGAAGAGTAAAGTGAGAAAACTTGTGCATTGAGATAAAGACAGTTCAATAGGTAAAGCAAAAGCCACACACACAAGCAAAGAAAAACAAGGAATTAATTCTTTACTTCCCATTGACAGGCAGGTGTTCAGTCATCTGAAAGCAAGAAAGCAGGGCTCCATCATGAGTAACAGTTATTTGGGAAGACAAACACCTTCACTCCAAACGTCCTGTCCTTCCTTATTCTATCCCCATCTTTACATGCTGAGCATGATGACATATGGCATGGAATATCCCTTGGGTCAGTTGGGGTCAGCTGTCCCGGCTGTGTCCCCTCCCAACTCCTTGTGCCCCCCCAGCCTCCTCACTGGTGGGGTGGGGGGAAAAACAGAAAAGGCCTTGACTCTGTGTAAGTGCTGCTTAGCAATAATAAAAACATCCCCACATTATCAACACCATTTTCAGCTCAAATCCAAACCATAACCTCATACTAGCTTCTATGAAGAAAATTATCTCAGCCAAAACCAACACAGTTGTGAATCATAACATGTCATGTTAACGAAGAAGCAATGAAGGCATGTGGGATGCCTTTTTAGTAGGAAAGGTAGAATCTTTTCAATAGCCTCTCTGATTACTTGTATTAGAAATTAGTTTTGAGAAATTTCCACACCAAAGCATGTCACAGATTCCTGTAAATTACAATTTTAACTTGTGACACCTTTGCTTAAATTCCACCTTCTGGCCTACCCTTCACATCACTGTCCTTTTTGCTAGACTCACGTCAAAAGAGCTCACTAACCTGAGAGGACAGTACACACTATTAAAGGAAAAAGAGGAGACTTTTTAACAAAGTGAAAATTAAACATGATCACAAGACGGGACCATCAGGGAGAGGTATGATTAATTATTGCAAAACAAACTACCCATAAACCTTGGCCTACATTTGCATATTGCTTTAAGGAAAGATGCTGAAAGACAATAGCTTGATTTTCAGGCACGCTCTCGTAAGTCAAAGAGAAACCACCCAAGTAAAAATTATGAGTCTTTACAACCTTCAAAGAGTTGGCTGTTGACTTCTATGTTTCTTTCTGGATATAAGTAATCAGATATAAGCACTTGTAGCTTTTGCCTACTGCAGCCAGTGAATATGATTTTTGCTATTCCTAGTAGTGTCACAGGCTCTGCCCTGAGCTGAGAGCACAGATCTCAGAACTATGCTAGACTCACCTTGGCCGGAGCTGGGCTGAGCTGGTTTCAGCTCCAGCCTCAGGGACAAGTGCCTGTTGCCTCCCCTGCCTGAGCCTGAGCTGGGAAGGGTCTGGAGACAGAGTTTCCTAGATGCTGTCCAAGAAACACGAGCCCATGAGGCGGCTGAGCCCGGGGAAGCTGTGGGGCCATGCTCACGCTCAGCTGGGAGCAGCCAGGAGGCAGCCGCCTGCGAATCCCACTGAAATAACCAGGAGCAGACCCCGCTGATGAGGAGGAAGGAGTTCAACCAACACTGAAATCCCCGAGTGAAGAGCAGCATCCTGCAGGCTCCCCGTGATCCCTCCCACCAACCCTCTGCCTGGGGAAAACAGGCGCCATTGACTCAGAAAATGCTGGAAAGGTGAGCACAGCACCCAAGAAAAAGGCAGAAATTAGCAACTTTTCCTATATATCAACCTTAACAATATTTTTATTAGAAGGACTTTTCTGTATTAATTTAGACTCACATTTTTTAACCTGTTTGTTGTCTTTTGATTAGATTGTTAAGATTTTAAACAGATCAGTAGTAAATTCTTGGGTTCATGTATGGTATGTTTCCTTTTGCCCATAATAGTATTTTGAGTGTAACATGTCACATATTTGGTTTTGGTACAAGAGAAAAAAATCTCAGATGAAATAATTAACATAGGAAATATTTACTCAAAAAAACCTCTGGGTTAAGCTTTATCACAAGATACTGTCTAGATGAAACAAAAAAGGAAACCCTAAATTAGAATTACATCAGCAGTAGTAAGAAATTTTTACAAGACTATGCAAGCAGTATAAAATGTAACAAAATGAGTTTGGGAAAGCTTTTAATGAATTTATGCTCTCAGCAAAGCATTAACTTACCATAAGCACAGAAGTACTTTTCATTTAACCTTCAGGGAGTAATGTTCAGTATTTGACAGTGAGAGAGAAGGAATGTCCAAAAATCCTCAGATTTCAGGTGAAATTACCCAGACCTTACATCCATAAGAAAGTACTAGATATAGTCATGTCCCTAACATCAGGATCTATTGTGCAGAATTTCCTGTAATGCACTGACTGCATCTGTACAGACTACTAGATGTAACTAACACTAATTTAGATTGTAAAACTGAAAAGTGACAGAAAAATCTATGTACGTTTTATTGGCCTGTGTATGGAAAAGATGAGTACACATAAATAATGAAAATCTAGCTTTGCTGTTAGACACTTGGTTCTTGAAGAATATTAAAAAATAAAGGAATACCATGTCTGACAGAGGGAAATTACATGTTTGCATATGAACAATGTGCAGTATGACACTAACAGGAAAATGATTGAGGTGTCAATTCCAGAAGGCTGTACTTAGTTTAGCCAAAAGGTGGTTTTGTAATTCAGTGGTGTACACTAACTTTTCTTCTGTGTTGCTTTTTAATAACTTCAAATTTTAGTCCTCTGGACGAGTTAAGTACTTGTCTCTCACTGAAGTAGTTATAAAGTTTCTATCACAATAGTTTTATTTCCATGCTAAGATATGTACTGTGTTTAACAAAGATACTACTATTCAAGATGTGTAAACTTTGGAATGTAAATATTAAGACTTCTATTGACTGAAACTTAACTGAAAGCACTAATCAATAGGAAAACACACAATGATGCACACTCTGTATGTGTCCCATCTACCCACAGATATGAATTCTCTCATCAGAACTAATCCCTGGACAACCTCAGTATTTTATGCAATGACTGGTGTGTTGATACGTTCAGAGGGAATTCTGAACTTCTTATGGAGAACTTCCTATAACTTGCAGTATTGTCTCTATTTTCTATGATTCATATGATTACCTTTCGTAATATAAACTGCCCTCCTACCATCAATATAAAAAATAACTATTTTATGTGCATGTCATAAACTCTGTGTTAGCCAAGTACAGATATAATAGGTTACTGGATATTCTGACAAGCCCTCAGGAATGTATTCTGACTTTATAAATGCATGTTTTATTTTGTCAATGTAATGCCTATGCAATTAAGAGAAATGAGATGATCATGCACTTGTAACATTTCACACTGAAACTTTAATTGTAGATACCACACAGCCCAATAACAAGCTCCTACTCCAAATGGAGCATACTAACAGATATATAAGAAGATTCCCAAAAACTCAGCAATAGTGCAGTCATGTGAACAGAAATATTGCAGCTCTTTATTGGTTTCACACTGTGAAAGTCACTAACTTTCAATTTTGTGATGTTATTCAACACAATTTGATCAGCTATTTTATGCCACTGAGCATAACAACAACAAAAGATATATGACAAGTCATAAAACAAGAATTTGTTAAAGTCAATTGCCTTGTCCCATTATAGAGAAAAAGAGGCAGTAAGTTAGATTCAGAATTGTCAGGCTCTATTAAGAGAAAGTCATTTTGCTCTGATTATGCCAATGAGACCAAAAGAAAGAAAGAATTAAACAAGACAGCATGTTTTTCAGTAGTTTTTTAAAAAAAACATAGTTACATAAACAAAAAGAGTCAAAGAATAAATGTTACATTTAAATGATAGTCTCTACAGAAACCTTATTCTTTTATCAAGTGAAAATTCACTTTCTTAGTTCATTCACTTTTAGCTCCTTGGGTATGATTCTGAGGACATGTCCCATGCTGCTGGCACATACTTTGCTTCTTTTTTACTATTATATATCGGTTTCTGGTATCTTTGATACCAATGTAAGTCTTCCTACCAAAAAAAAAAAAAAAAAAAAAAAAAAAAAGGAATTAGAATAATCCTATGGCATAACCTATACGTGTTTTCCATGGTTTGTAGTTTCTGCTAGTGATTAAGATTTTTGGAATATTTGAAACATAACCAAAATTTTGCAATTCTTTATTAGCTTTAGATATGTACTAGGAGTGAATACATACAAAATATAATATCCAACTCTTTTGGCTATGTTTTTGCAAACCTTTAAAAGATCTGTAAAACATACAGGGTAATGTTTTTTGATTTTGTTTTTCATCAAGTTAAAAAAAAAAAAAGGCAATCCAAGATCAGTACAAAATCAGTAAAATACTGAAATGTCTCTGCATTTTTAGGAGTATATCACTGCTAAAACTACAATATTTAATTCCTGCAGTAATGGTCTAACATTATTCACTAACCAGTCTATGAATGATATATATCAAAGAGGCAAATCTCTTTCCATAAACTACCCTAACATTCAACTGGCAAAAAATGATTAGCAAGAGTCTGGTGTTTTATGTAAAACAGTTTAATACCACTCTTCATGACCAACACTCTCCAGAGCTGTATAAAGTACCTCATGTTTTAAAATGCCTCTGAGAGTCCCCTCAGACATTTACAGAAAGTAGCTCTCATAAAGCAGCTTTACAACTGAAGAGTTCATTTTTTCCACAAAGAAAGAGAAACATTCATTATAACATCATATGACGCATAAAACCAAAAGAAAATTTCAAATACCTAGGCTAAACTACAATTACTGCTGTTACACTACTAGTAATGTCAGAACATTTGTATTAAAAACATGTAACTTTACAAAAGTCAATTTATATCCATCAAATCTAGCAAAATAATATCAAAATTAACTTCCTATATTTGAATTTCACAGGAAAATATGTTACATAAATATTTTAGTAAAGGTAATTTTTTATTGAGCAGTTTAAAAAAAAAAAAAAAAAAAAAGGCAACCACAAAAAACCCCGAACTTAATTTCTATTGTAGGCAAATTACCCCCAAAATTTCAAAAGCAAGCAGAAAAAAACCCCGAACAATCTTGTCAAACCAAAAACAGACCACAGAAACCACAGATCAAATACAAAAACCTTTTGAAGAATTCAGACTATTTCCCCGTCATCCTACAGTTCAAATAAAACCAATATATCAATCATCTCTTCAGGTTTTTAAGGAGCTTATTAAATAACAACTCATCATCCAGCTCATTGTTTTAATGTTACGTGAGTCTTTGTAGAACTGCAACTTCTTTCAATTTGTCCAGACACATATGGTAGTTAAGAAGATTATTTCATATCTCTGTAACAGAAGTCATACACCTTATTCAATAACATTCATTGATTGCTGTGTGTTCATAAGCCATGCTGTATTTTTGTCTCAGCAGAATCTAGTAATTTTCAGTAATGCATTATCAGCAAAAAAAAAAAAAAAAAAAAAAAAAAAGGGTATGTCCCCAGGTGCTTTACAAGGAAAATTATGAAAAATGAGCCTCTCAAAAAATTCAATATTTCTAAACCATATAGACAAACTGATAGAAGCTAAGTTTGCCAATGTTAATTTGACCTTCTGTTTCCCTTACGAATTTAATATTCCTTTCAGAAAGAAGCAAACATAGCCACTTGGGCTACTCAAAAGGGTCATGTATTTATGTTATGACAGGCATTGATTACACTATTTTGATAAGTCAGCTAATGAATAGCTGTAAAAACTAGCTTGCAGTGGAAGTCTGCCAAGGTTCTATTTAGAAAACCACATCCAGCTATATCAAAAACTCTTTACAGATTAAAGAAAAAAAGTGGCAATATATTAATTATGCTTTAAAATAAAATCTTCCAATTAAGTGGAAACAAATGCACTTTGCTTCACCACATATTCTCATTTTAGTGTTGAAAATACCTCTCTGTTTGAAAGGGAAATGGGAGCTAGTGAAATGCCCTGAAGGAAAAAAAAAAAAAAAAAAAAAAAGGCATTTTTGAATCTTATATTTAGAGACTTGACTGATTATTCAGAACGTCTGTGTGCTGTTACAATACTGCAAACATACCAAGTACGTGGCATCTAACAGACAGGTGACTGTGATCCAAATTATCCTAGTGATACCAGGCCCTCTCAAAATAAATGGAAATAAACTGTGAGAAGACAATTACATATCAACGCTAATCCAAGGAGAAATAAAGGGGGCATTCACTGGGGCTAAAGTCTAACCCCAGATTCTTTCTCTGATTTGCTTTGGAAAGAAAGGTCCCAGGCACAAGACATCATTTCAAGCTCTGGAACCTTTTACACCTTTTTTCCAGTAGAGACTAGATACATCTCTCAACAACAACAACAAAATCCTGCATGGATGCAGCTTCTTAGCAGATATACAATGTACCAACTAGTTCTACATCATTACTCTAGAGACCAAGGTACTTCCTGGGATAGATTCAAAACCATGAAAATTTACAAATATAGGCATCACATGCATCCAGTTACACACTTATTAATTTAATAAAGGAATTTTATTTTAAAGGACTCCTATGTAAATCCATGTAACTATATGAAAATATAAGAGACTTTGAAAGTACTGCCTGCCTCATAAAAATATTAAGTATTCAGTTGTAAAGCAGACTGTATTATACATGAATTATGGTATCCTTTAACTCTCAAGGGCCACAGAAATAAAAGACTGATTTGGCAGAGCTTTTTATATTAATCTCAAACAATGGCATAATCTTCCTCTTGTTCTTCTTTACCTCCATCCTTACGCATTAATATCCACTTCACTTCTTTCTTTGTTCAGCACTCCACTTAATACATACTTAGCTCTATGGCCTGCACATACACTGATCTCTAGGAGCATCTTCAGAGGCAACCTCAAGAGCGAGCCTCCAGCTGCACATACTGCCTAGCTGCAGAGCATCTGCAGGAGGTTGCCCACCTCCTAGATTCAGCCTTCTCTCCCACTGCTGAAGCCTTAAAGCCCTGGAGAGAACAGCAGCCACTCACCTGACCCGCTCTCTGCCACAGCACGTGCAACTAACGCAGCTTTTGGTCTGTACAGGCCACCTGCGTTCATCCAGCAAAAACCTGAATGCAAGCATGGCAGAACCTCCCGCTCAATCAGAGCACACGAGCAAAACCAGCAGCGAAAGCCAGCTCTGCGCCAGGTTTCCGACAGGCAATTTTATCAGATGGAAGACCAGGATTAGCACAGACCACACTGCCCTTGCTGCCTCTGCACTAGAAGACTGCCCAGGGTGTGCCAACGCCAAAGCACGCAGGACCTGCCTGATATGAAGAGGACTAGGAGCACTTCCATCAGGCTCCAGAAGACATTACTGTAGGGGGAACATCGAGGCGGACCACAGTCAGAGTAACGGCAGCGCCCACCGAACGAGTGGCTGGGAACACTCCAGCACTTGCAGTGATCCAGCACAGGCAGACGAGCACTGAAGGGAGCTTCACAGTCTCCATGTCCACACTCTGCCTGGGCCACGGTGATTTTTATTCCTCCTCTTACTGCTGACAGTACATCTTCACAAGCTGGCTTATCCAGAGCCTGCGGGACAGGGAAAGCACCCCATCAGGGATCAAGGAAGCTCCTTATATTGACAGTAGCTAAAATAGTCAAAGCAGCAGCAGTGGGAAAGGAGCAGAAGCATGTGCTTGGAAGATCCTTGAAAAAAGTCACTTTTGCTAACTGTAACAAAAGGGTAGGTATCTTCTCAGGGCAGATGGGCTGAACAGTTTCTTTTCAAAGCAAACTTTCAGCTATCAAAGGCTCCATCACTCGGTATGCAGTAAGAGCTGAGGATGTAGCTGAAGGCCTTGTGAACACCATAATTCGTCAGCATTTTGTCAGGTAAACATCAGCAAAGCAGGTAGGTATCCTCACATGACATATGTTCATTTAATCTATGTCCCTGGAGAAAAAATATCAGAATTCTGGAATATATAAACCTCAGACAGGCGGAAGATACTGTCAGTGATCAATAAGATCATGGAGTGTATGTGGGATTGTCAAGGCTGACTCTGCAATGCCTCCAGCAAGGCTGTCATGATTCCTCAGACACCAGCCAGGGGAAAAGTATTATGTTGAGGATGAGCTGTAATGGCGATAACCATGCAGGCTCACTGCAGAACTGCTGTGCTACAGACTGGCACAAGCCTGGTTATGGCCAGTTTCCAGAGCACAATTCCTTTCTGCTTCTGGGCTCTGATTCAGAACTAGAAACAAATGTGCAACCTCCCTCATGTCAAGGGCAATTCATCACAAAGAGCCACGAAGGTTATCTTGCACATTTGAAAATTATCAGTTAGTGGGTGCTTATCTCATGTCTGATCCCACAGGGTTTACGGCAATATGGACAGCCCGTGATACAAAGTTTTACAGTTCTGTGCCAGCCTCCTGAGAGATCACAGCATGACCCAGGAGATAAACTGGGCAGACCTCAGCAGAGACAGCTAGCTGGTGGGCCCGATTCCTGCTCCACCCCTTGACCTTTTCTTTCATTGTTAAATAGCAGTCTGGTTTATCCTAAGGTTGTAATTGTCGAGAGGATGCTGAGTTGCAGCAGTAATCAGATCTCCTGTGCACCCCTTGAGACCACCTACAGAGGTCTCAAGGGGTGCACAGAGTACGGGTGGATCAAGAACAGCACATCTGAGAAAGGCTTATACTAAGTTCTGTAGGACTAGTGGCATCTCTGAAAGATCAGACTTCCAGTAAAGACGTATCTGAAGTACTCTACAGAACCCATGAATCTGAATGACGAAAAAAACACTCCAGCATCACTAGCATCATAGACTTTTAGGCTATACTTCTAAGTAAGCAAAACAAGCACAGTCATAAATTCCAGGTGAACCTCTAACTGCACATGCGTTCCCCATGCTCCAGTGCTCCTTACACTTTCTTTGCTAGAAGTGCATCCGATACCATTAATTTCTTTCTACACAAGTCAAAGCAAAACAGTAAAATCAAGAGTGCAACAGTTTCAACAGGACTGTGTTCTATCATTAGCTCTGCATAGACCTCCCATGGACAACTAACTTGCATGTATTGTAGTTTAAGTTCTCAATCTGTAGTAATAAAGAAATCATACACTAATCTCAAAAGGTATTGTGAAAATTAGTTCATTCATATAAAGTATTCTGAATTCTTCAAAAGAGAAATGCTGAAGAAAGGTATTATATTGCTATGAAACCATAACAGTCTACATAGGACAAATGTTGACAAAGGACAGAGAGGATTATGGCCTTCAAGTAAATCATTTTTATTTTGTGTCTTGGCATTTTTATGGACCTTATCACTGTAAGGTCTGAACAACTCACAAATACTAATTAACTGAGCCTGTTTAATTATTCTCCCTGCTTACACAAGGGAAACCCTAGACCCAGTCCAATCTAAGTTCTCCTTTAACAACAGATGAGTCAGAAGGAAGGACAAAGCACAGTATGCAACGTTGATACTCACTGACCTAATACATTCTTCCAAGAAGACTGTGCAAAACAGAGCAACCTCTAAGTTACCTGAAATCACACACAAGGTCTCATGGTGCTATACGTGAAACATTTATAAGCCTCTCAGCAGTGGGTCCAAATGCTCTGTACTATGTGCATAAACAATAAGGCTTAAACTTGTAAAACAAGTAACGTTAATAAATATCCAAGACCCATTCCCTTAAACCAAATACTGTTTCTTGAAACATTTGTAATAAATAATTATGGATTAAAAACCAAAAAAAAAAAAAACCCACAAATAAAAACCACAAAGAGCAGTATTAAAAGAGAGTATATAATCCATCTATGAGATAAAGTTATTTCTTACTAATAGCAAGACTGTACCAATCTATCTGATTCTTCTTGTACATGCTTCACTGAAACTACAAAGTAAGCACTGGTGTAATCATTCTGTTTCATTAAGCTGCTGAAAAAAATCTGTAAGTGCATATAATATGAAAATTACCAGGTGGACTACAACAATGCTGAAAGTCCTCAACCCTTTTGTTCTAGTCTTGGGGAAAAAAACAAGAGAGAGATTTAGCTATATGAAAAATGGAAATTTTCTATTTATAGAGGGAGTTATATTACTTAGGAAAAAAATATATGGTATTTACTCAGCCAGTCGACATGCATCTTCAGTGAAAGAAATATCAGATTATTTAAAGAACATACCAGGTCTCATCTACTTTTGGTTCTGGTTTGGTTTGATTTTACAACACTAGAGAGCCTAAGTCTCTTTCCCCTCTTTAACAGTAACGTACTGATCCTACAAACAAATAACTTTAGCGTAGTACCAAACTGCAGCTAACATCTCAACTAGTTAAGTGTGATGATGTTTTTTTCTTTTCAAACACAGAATATATGGGCTGGTCTCACCTGTCCTTTTGAACACAGATGCTTCCTTTGCTCTGTCTGACCTCCCTGATCAAACATTCAAGGCAGTAACAGTTCAACTGATCTGCCCATGCCTTGCCTTTGTCTTCCTTTTAGCATGATATGTCTGCCTATTTTTAGGGCAGAGCCTTTGGTGACAGTAACATTGTTCCTATCAATCTGCAGCCTGTAACTAATGTAAAACATGATAATCATATGAAATAGTGTCAGGGAAACATAGCTATGACAAGCTTGGAATTCTGTACTTACTAGGCCAAAAAAAGAGAAATATAAGGTTACTGATTGAGTTTTTCTAGATATATTTTCAATTTCAATGCAACACAAAAGTTGAACACAAGCACAGTTTCTAAGTGCCAGATACAGCTCAACTAAGGGCAGAAGCAGGAACTGAGGTTTCAATGCATGTCCTTGCAACGCAGGAAGAGATTTGAAGTCATTTTTGTATGAAATGACACAACAGTGAGAATTCAACACAACCTTTGCTAAAGCTCTGAGAAGGAGACGACCTCTTCTTCCTCCCTCATCCTTCTCACAAGCCTATGTCCATACATTAAAAATGGCACTTCGTGAAACAAAAATACCAGCATGCTGGATGCTACTGTGCAGCCTTCTCATGTACAAATTCCCATTTTCAAGCAACATAAACTGGTACCCATCTCCCAACAAAATTAAAAGCAGCCTTTTTACCAAGTTCCATGCTCTGGCTTTGGGGTGGGGCTGTGTGCAGTCCTGAAGATACGCTCTCAAAGCAGGGGTATCCCCGAGGTGAAGGTACTGGAGTGCTGCAGGGCAGGGTACGCAGCCCAAACAAGATGCTGCCCTATACAGACACATAACTATGGCAAATGGCAAACTGAATATTTTGCTGCATTATTCTGCGCATTTTCAGCTAAAAGTTGGACAGAACACTGTCCCTGCCCCAAACTGTAGTGCAGAAAGGCAGCTCTCGTCCCCATATGGCAACCAGAAACTGTTTCCTGCAGTGGATACCTAAAGAGAAGGATGAGTAATTACTAAGTTTTGGACAAAAGGCTGTTCCTGCTCCTTGGTAATGACAATATTGCAGTTGTATGTGATACTACTCCCCCTCTTTTTTTTTTTTTTTCCAGTTCAGAAAATATTCCATTCCAAATTACAAAACACTCTTCTCCAAATGGGCTATTTACCTAAAAAACTATGTCCTTACCTTCCATTAAAATCAAACAGGTGCAAACCAAGTTATCTGCCGGTTTAATTTGGTTAGCGAGCATTTTCATCTGGAATTTTTTACTGGAAATTAGTTTTTTAAACAATTTAGAAACAACGGGGCTCCCTCAGTTCTTAGATTGAATACCAATGGTAAAATAAGAAGGTGAAAACTTTGGCAATGCTCCATTCCAACAACTTCTAATCTTATTTCCATCTAATGAAAAGAGAACTACCATTTCATGTGCATACAGTGAAGCTGGCTGTGAGGTCTAGTTTAAAAAGATGATGACAAATTCTGCCTCACTCTCTCCAATTGGTTGTACTATATGCAATTAGTATTCTGAACCAACGTGAACCAATTAGATCTTGCTGATGGATGGTATCGGTATCTTCTATATACTTCCTGACATTGAATATCCTTGTTTACAGTATCTGACAAGGCAAAGGTAACTAAAAGAAGGCTGACAAGCTTCGTATTTTCATGACAGCACACAAGGACGGATCCTGTTACACTTCATGTGCATGTTCACAGCTGGCACACTGTCAAGGGTCACTGTAATATGAATCAAGGTCAGCACATGAATCACACTGTCAGTGAGTGCACAGCTGGACTCTTTAACAGATGCAAAGGCTCATGTCTTCCTACCACTATATTCACAGATAACTGAATCTACTAGTTCATACTTTCCAAAAATAACCAACAAAATAGCAAAAATAACAAAAAACCCCCATCCCTTTCTTTGCCTGATACTGGCCTCTGTGAATGCACTTTTTTGGAAACAAAGAGTAAATAGGTATTGTTCTCAGATTATTCAATTTCAGATCTTTATATAGATGGATCCTTCCCCACGCGCATCATCCTTCCTTGCAGGGTGGAAGAACCTGGTCTGCCAGCAATTCTTTAAGATTTTTCAGGCAGTTGATGGTTGCTTTGCTTGCATCTTAGCAGCTGTCCTGCCAGCCCAAGTGCCTGGCAGGAGGAGCACAGAGACCGTGGGAAGTGGACCTCTGTGGTCTAGAGCAACAATCAAGGTCCTTGTCCCCTGCATGGAAGACCTTGACACTTGGGTTCACCGTGACTGAAGTTAGCTTTTCTGTGACAGATAAATGAAGGAGGAGGATAATCTGTTTAATATCCTGGAGTCAGTTTCTACTGTTTACCATCAAATAAAAGGAACCCTCCAGGGGAGACGAATCTCTAACCCTATTGATTTCATAGCAACAAAGCAGATTTACATGGGGGTTTTTTCCCACCTGCTGGTGTTTTGCTGCAGACTATCGACATGGCAGCCCAGGTGCTGCTGAGACCCTCCACAGCCCTTGGCTCTGGCTACCTGCTTCCCTGGGGCAGGGACGGGCAGGATGGGCCGGGGCCGGGGTGATGGCTCACCTCAGCTCTTCCATCAGGCAAAATGAGGTGCCGAACTTAAGACCATCAGGCAGTTTAGATTAAATTCAGCCCCATCTCTGAACGGCAGCCTTTCCCTCTTTCTTCTCAACAAGCAGTGTTAATATGCCAGCTATATTCCAGACTTATTCAAAGCCTAGTCCTGTACAGACTAAATACATTGAGTATTTGGTAATATTTCTTATTTAAAAACATGTCATTTGTGTTAATATCACTTTCTACTGACTGGAATTAGTTTACACTACATTGAAAACCCTATTCTATTGACCCAGAAGCAGAGTAAATTGAGAAAATTAATGACATGTTGAAATAAATGACTTTTTTCCCTCTATTAAGCACGATGAATTTAGAAAAAAAATCCAGATGTATGACACAAACTGTGGAACATACTCTTCTTAGCCGTAATAGATGAAATAATTGAAGGAAAACATGCTAATTCTAAGTGGAAATGGACTTAAATGTTAAAAAAAAATGGAAGATAACAGCACAGTAATGATTATATGAAAACGTCTGTTTTCATACTTTTTTATTTTTGCATAATCACACCACTTAATAATGCTCCAGAAAGATACTGTGCACTGCAAATTTTAATTTATTCAGCATGTAATTCAGCTGTAGTTCGAGACAGCTTTACTTCTTAGAGGATTAGAGAACAGTATTATTTTAATGTTGCTCCACAAAGACATTAATTAAACAGTATATAGATAAGTTCAAAGCTGGTTGAATTTCAGACCAAGAAAGCTTTCTAGCTATCTTTTAAAATGTCTTTTGTACACATTTATCAAATTCTGCAGGTTTGCTTGCTGAAACTGATAAATCTTATTTACATTTGGGGAATTTTAACCCAGCCTGTTCGGTGACTCAGATGAGCAGTGTTTAGATCAGTTGCACAGCTCTCCAACCTGCGCAGAACTTCTTCCTTCGCGAGCTCTTACGACTCCTGCCAGAATTAGTCTGTGTATCCATTTTCTATGAGCCATGTTTGTGTCAGGGAAACACAAGCCAGAATCTTGTCAGCTGAACTCACTACTTGCTGTCTAAGATCTGCTACTGCTGCAGCCACTGAGCAGAATATTTTGATTCCAAGGATAAGATTTATAGCATCTCAAGTTAGTAAATAATGAAAAAGTCATAGCATATACAAATCACACTTGCAGGGTTTAAATTCTCTAACAGTTTTACTTTTTTTTTTTCCCCCGCAAAGGTTTCAACAGAAAAAACTCTCTTAGAAAGGCATAAAGATATCTCCAGCTTTTGCTGCAGTATTTGAGAAACATACATTACAGTAAAAAATCACAGCCTAAAATAGAAATCCTTAATCAGCAATTACTGTGAAGCAATGTAAATACTGATGTATTTACAGATGAAAGGAGGTCACACAACTCAGCCAAAATACTCCATTTTCAGAAAATCACAATTCTAGTTTAGTTTGTAGTATTAAAAAAAAAAAAAAAAAAAAAAGGCAAAAAACTCCCAAACAAACAAACAAAACCCCAACAATGGTAAATTTACAGTCAGATTATAGGCAGCTAGGGTACCTTGCCTTCTCCAGTAAAATATGTACTTCCATATAAATCAAGTTTATAGTTTGCACTCTGCTGTAAATGTGTTAAGATTGTTCCTTTTAAAAGTTTATTAACAATTTTCAAAAGAAGACAGAAGATGCCATTTATAAAGCACATGCCTCCAAAAACCTCCTGTGGGCCCTTTCATTGTATCATTTGCCCTCAGGAGGGCAAACTTTCATCACGCCCTCTGACACAAGGGACCAGAACAGAATTTTGAGATGGTCCCCAGGATAAGGGAATGCATGAGAGAACTGACGATGCAAAACAGTTTACAGAAAATCTGTTTTTTTCTTTTCCCAGTGTAGTTCATAGCCCTAAATTCTGCAGTGAATTTTGGGATTAGACATCTCAGGATCTCAAACTATCCAATTTATGCTCGGGTTGAATAAAATCAGAAACCTCTCCTTGATGTGCTTCAAAGATGAGCCATGGTTCACCTAAAAGAATCATAAACTTCTGTTAACTTTTCAATAAAATTAAGTCAGGCAAGTGGTTCCTAGGAAAAATGGAAACAAGAGTTTTACACCATACAACTGCACCAATCTTGCACTCCAAAGACAGTAAAATGTTACTATTTGCAGCCACTTATGCTGCTCTGAAAGAGAAAGTTAAGATGTTCTTCCACAAATGAAAGAGGTCAGCAATGTGGAACAATCCTCCCTAGGCAACTATATGTATTTAGGAATCTGATGTCACCTATCTTAAAGCTAAAAAATTATTTGTTTTGTTTTGGTTTTGTTTTTTTTTTTTAATCAAGACAGATATTTCATGACCAAAACCCAAGGCTTTTCTGTCACTTACTTTGTTTTATAATTTCCACTTTCTTCAGTAGGGTCTTCTGGGACTCCTAAATTTAAGGGGTTCTTACATTTAAAAAGAAACATGAGGAACTCTGAAATTATTCCCCTCCTATACCCTGATCATCTGTTTACAGTAAAAATATTTACAAATACAAAACCAACTTGAAAAGCCCACATCCCTAGTACACTGGAAAATATGTAGTCAAATTCACAAGACACTAAGCTTTTCTTTGTAGACATGACAGCCTTAGCAATTCCAAACTACATTTCTCAAATAGCAGGTATCTAAAAAAAAACAAAAAACAAAACCAAAAAAAAACCCAAAACAAAAAAACTGCCAGAGAACAAATAATCCCAGTAATTCTTCTGCTGATATTTTTCCTAAACAAGCTAAGTGAAAACCACCACACATTTTGAGGGGTTTATAGCTACAAACAGGAAGACAAAATACAGAGTATATCATTAGAGGTAATTCATTAAATATTAATTGCCTTAGCTAAACCAATCGCTATGAGTTCAGGTCTGGAAAAAGAGGGGAGAGAGAGAAGGGAAAAAAGGGCAAAAAGGGAAAAAAGGGAAAAAAGGGAAAAAAGGGAAAACATGGGTTTTTCCAATTTAACTATGAAGGCCTGGAATATTATTTTATAAGATACAAATCCTAAAAAAAAAATGAGGTAGCTATATGAGCTTATATTACTTTTGATCAAGTCTTCAGAGATGTAGGTACCAGTTTTAATATGGAAATCCAGCCTCCAAATGCCCGTATCAGATCTTGCTTTTTTGGCCCAGTGCTTTTTTATGTGCAAAATAAAATGTTATTGCAAATGTGCTTACTGAATTCTTTTTATTGTACATCTAAATTAAAAGCTCAAAAGAATTCTGAGACATATTTCAGAGTCATTGTTAATAAAGAAAAAGCTCAAAATACAACATAGGAAGAAACTGAATGCCTTTCTGATGATGGGTTTAACAGCAGTGGGATGAGAACAATGAAGTGGAAAGCCAAGTAGGCAGAAACTAAAAATAATTTATATGAAAAATCTGGGAATTTACTAGCTGGGAATGACAAAGGAGAAAAAAGGACTGAAAGGATGAACTGATGACAGATTAACTGTACACTATCACCATTACGAGGCTGTGAAAGGACAACTGCTCTCCTAACAAATGGGAACAAGAGAGGCACTGATAAAAAGAGGGAGGCAAGCATAAACATTAGTGCTCAACACCACTGCAAGACAGTTAATATTCAGGTTATACCTGTTCAAGCCACTGTTTGTGTGGGAAAGAGCTAATGAAATGATTAAGAGACCTGCAAGTACACATTCTGAAGTAATAACTTTTTTGTTCAGTGTAGCAAAACAAAGGCTAAGAAGGAATATGAGTATATTCATAATTTCAGCAGGGATAAACACTGGAAGGAGGGAAAGTGCAAAATAATAAATGGATACATGCTACAAATAAATTAAGGCTGAAAAACCCCACAGATTTTCAGTAATAAAAGCAATGAAATTTTGAAACAGTCCATGATAGGCATACTGAGGGGAAAAAGATCAACAAAACAAACAAACAAACACACACCACCACACAAACTCAGTTTATACACAGAATATAAAGTAGCTGACTGTTATGGTCTACGAAGTTCAGGTGCTTAACTTGAAACAATTAATTAGATGACTAAAAATTGGGAAGGCGAAAAAAAGAAAGAAAAAGGACCTGAGCAACAGAACAGTTGCAGAGCTGATCAAAAAACAGATGAGACCTACAGTGTTTAAGACTATTAACTTTTCATTTATAAGGAAACATGTAATACATATAGTTAGGGCTGAAGCAGCTTTTTGCCAACAAATGCTTCAGTCTGCAAGCTCAGAATTTACCGTTACTGACTGATAGGCAGCAATTGTCTTTGACTAGCTGACAGGGGTATAATTACTCTCCATCTTCCACTTCTTGTTAGAAACATTTGAAAAACAAAGTTCCTTAAAACTAATGACATCTACTAATAGGCATTTAGTCAGAATATACAAGTCCTTTGCATACTGCACTTATGAAATGTTCTTCACCTTCATAGTCATGGTGTATGTACGCCTAATTATCACAGAGCACAAACATGCAATTTAAACATGTTTACTCAGTTTTCACAATGCTGAACATTAAGTTTATATAACTAAGAAGTTTTGCCTGTGCAGGATATGAAAAGCATGGGTTCCAAAATATAAGTAAACCTTTCACCACTTGTTTCAACTAAAGATTCAATAGGTATACCATTTATGTGGTCACATTTCCCACTTTCATCCAAAATCCAAATTGCAGTAGCTATGTACAACTGAAAATTAAAAGCACAATCCATATACTGAGATGCAAATGAACATGTATGCGAGCTCTCTTACAAGTACAGCACATCCACACTGCTGCAAGCAGTCACTCTTGCAGCTAAACCAAAATTTGGTCAGACTGCCATCCACAAATGTGCATTTAAGCCTGTCAAGCCTCAGAACTGTACATAAGCTTCACAAATGTCCAGGACAGCCTGGACTGTGATCCAACCGAAATACAAAGTAAAGCTGTCATAGCAGAGGGATGAGGGAAAGACTGTTTCACCAGCAAAGATTCATTACACATATCTGTACACAGACACCTCCTATGATACTTGCAGAATTTAAAAAAAAGTACACACTGTTCTAGGTGGATGGGCTAGAAAAGAGTTCTGGTTACTGCTTTACCAGCAGCACATCATAGCACCATCAAATGTCATTTCAGAAGAGAAATTATAATTGCAAACTATGGAAATTATCCCACAGAAGGACAATGTGGGTTTCATTGACATAGCAGCCTGTCTTTTGCATCCAGGAATACAAAGGGCACTTTGTATTACTGCAGTTTAAATGAATCAATATGTTTATATGTGATTCAAGTGTGACAATATCTAAAATATGAGCTACTCTATCACTGTGGTGTGTTGACCCTGGCTGGACGCCAGGTTCCCACCAGAGCCGCTCTGTCACCCCCCTCCTCAGCTGGGCAGGGGAGGGAAAATATAACAAAAGGTTCATGGGTCAGGATAAGGACAGGGAGATCACTCAGCAATTACTGTCACAGGCAAAACAGATGTGACTTGGGGAAAAATTCATTTAATTTATTGCCAATCACATGAGAGCAGGATAATGAGAAAATAAAACCAAATCTTAAAATTACCTTCCCCTTACCCCTCCCTTCTTCCCGAGCTTAACTTCACTCCCAATTTTGCTACCTCCTCCGCACAAGCAGTGCAGGGGGACAGGGAATGGCGGCTGCGGTCAGTTCATCACATGCTGTCTCTGCTGCTCCTTTCTCCCCAGGGGGAGGGCTCCTCACACTCTGCCCCTGCTCCAGCCTGGGCACCCTCCCACGGGAGACAGTCCTCCAGGAACTTCTCCAACACAAGTCCTTCCCACCAGCTGCAGTTCTTCACAAACTGCTCCGGTGTGGGTCCTTTCCATGGGATGCAGTCCTTCAAGAACATGCTGTTCCAGCGTGGGTCCCTGTGGGGGTCACAAGTCCTGCCAGAAAACCTGCTCCCGCCCAGGCTCCTCTCTCTCCACAGGTCCACAAGTCCTGCCAGGAGCCTGCTTCAGCATGGGCTTCCTACAGGGCCACAGCCTCCTTTGGGCATCCCCCTGCCCCGCATGGAGTCCTCCCCAGGTACAGGTGGGTCTCTGCTCCCCCATGGGCTTCTCCAGGGGCTGTGGAGGAACCTCTGCTCTGGCACCTGGAGCTTCTCCTGCCCTCCATCACTAACCTTGGGGTGTGCAGGGTTGTTATTCTCACATTGAATCACAGAATCATAAAATAGTTTGTGTTGGAAAGGACCTTTAAAGGTCAACTAGTCCAAACCACCTGCAATGAGGGACATCTTCAATGAGAACAGGTTCCTTAAAGCCCCATCCAACATAGCCTTGAAAGTTTCTAGGGATGGAGCTTCTACCACCTCTCTGGGTAACCTGTTCCAGTGCTTCACCACCCTCATTGTAAAAAATTTCTTCCTTATATCTAGTCTGTATCTCCCCTCTTTCAGTTTAAAACGGTTCCCCCTGGTCCTGTCACTACAGGCCCTGCTAAAAGGTTTTTCCCCATCTTTCTTACAGGCCCCCTTTAAGTACTGGAAGGCCGCAATCAGGTCTCCCTGCAGCCTT
>JMFS01128541.1:0-22181 GCA_000699545.1 Podiceps cristatus | reverse complement strand
GAAGTTTTCTTTCCTAAAATTCAGGGCCCTGACTGTACTCTTTGTTATTCCCATTTCCCTCAGGAGCACGAGTTCCACCAGCATGTGATCAGTGCAGCCCAGGCTGCTTTCGACCTTGACGCCTCCCACGAGCTCACCTGCATTGGTGACCACCAGGTCCAGTATTGCATCCCCTCGGGTAGGGGTGTCTATTACCTGGCTTAAGAAGTTGTCCTCAATGCCTTCGAGAAACCTGCTGGATTGCCTACAGCTTGCCGTGTTGGGTTTCCCAGCAGATGTTGGGGTGATTGAAGTCCCCCAGCAGGATGAGAGCCTGTGAGTGCAAAGCCTCTTGGAGTTGGAGGAAGAAGGCTTCATCAGTCAGCTAGGTTTCATTGGCATCCAGCAGAGAATTCAAATAGACATACAAGCAATGAAAAATAATGTAAATGTATATGCAAATTGTTGCAGCCCTCAGGTATTTGGAAAGTTTCCAGTACAATATTCAATATGTTACTGTTCAAAACTTATAGAGACCCCCTAAAAGAGAACAGAACAATTCTGAAGTATACACAGAAACACACACACAGTTACGCATTTGTGAAGCTGGGGGTCATTACTCTTGTATTTCAGAGTGCTATGCCATTTTAGGAAATATTTGGCTCCAGAGCTTCATAGTCTTCAGCTATGATTTGGGACCAAATGAATCAAAGGGTATACCTATACAAGCACATTGTTCACCAAGTAGCTAAGGTAAGGTATCTGTTATCCATATTCTCTGTTTCTTAGTATCCATATCATCTGTTTCTTGGTATGCATAACAAGTACCCGCTTTCACAGTGAAGTACATTGTGCCACTGTCACAGCTTTTTCATTAATTATAACCTTTTTTCCTACATTTAAAATCACACAGTTAACTTTTTAAAATAATATTTCTGTTACCTTGGATCACGTTTACATTAAATTTTTTCTATACCTTGCATGCAACTTCAAGTACCGATTTTGCAATGTTAAAATATTAGCCAAAATGCAGAGACATTAAAAAAAAGTAAGAGACTTGCTGTCACTTCTACATATCAAAGTTCCTTTCACTTGTTCAAATGATTTAATACCAATACCTTGGGCTGATAATGGGAATTTTTTGTTTGTTTGTTTGCTTGTCTCTTTTTAATAATCTTTGACATGAAAACTTAAAATGGCATTCCTAGAACCACTGGCAAATAATGAGCTAAGACTGCTCAGAAAGAGGACCGAGAAAGTGGATTGAAGAATGGCTTGGCTTTCTTAAAGGCTTTTTCCAGAGCTCTGGAAAGCAGGAATTGATACTAATAAGGAGGAGTAGTCATAGTTCCATGGAATACCTCCCAGAAATATCAGCTGTGTTCCTCGCCCTTGCCACAAAACCAGCAAGCCCAGATCTTCCCTCAGATCTACATTTTGGATCTGTCTCTTTCCTCTTCACCTCTGCTTTCTGTCAGTACTAACCAGGGCCTGATCTCTTGTCCTTAGGGCAGCAATGCTCAACTCTGTGTTTTACTGCAGCCTTAAGCAGACTGCTGAGGACCGTATAATTACAAGGTCAATCGCTCTACAGATAACATCAGTATGAGGAAAATGTCAAGATTCAAACTGTCATCATACATGAAGAACAAATTCTGTAGAAGGAAAGATTATTCTGGATTCATACATGATTCTGCTCAGTCTCTGACCATGCACCTCTTGCATTTCCTCAATGTAATCAGCAGCAGTGGATTTCACTACACATATGAAAACTACCAGTTTCAAATACTAGAATTAAAGATACCACAGCATTTCTATTGGAAGGAGTTAGCAAAAATCCCAGCCAAAATCTAGCTATGATTCCGAAACAACTGCTACAGCAACATCATATGGAAGAGAGGTCTGTTTAAAGTTCAAAGGTCTTACCTGAATTAACGAGATGAGGCTTATTTCTGATGCATTATTTGAGCTACTTTCTAAATGAACAATGAATATAGATTCCCCCTCCCCCAACAGGCCAATTAAATGTGTAGTTACAGGATGCATTTATTGGTACATACAAGTATTTGACTTGTATCCAGACTGAGACTCACAACCTGCTTAATGGCCAGAAGAATCTGGATCTAGGTGTTTGGTTCTGAGCAATCTCACTTTTACAGGAAATTATTACAGTTGTAGCAATGCAGCATAAAAATGCAAAATTAATACAAGACCGTAATCTACATCTACAAATATAAAAGTAGGTAGAGCATGTCATGCATATCATTCACAATCATTTTGTCTCTAAATGGACACATTCTTAATACTATGCATACTATACCCTTTCGCTTCATCTTGCTGATCAAAAATAATGTTATGAATAGTAATGCTTAATTATAGCCTCATTAATGAGTTGTAATTAATGGGAAAAATCAAGGAGATCTACTTATTTTACTTGCTAGACAAGGGAGTTAGTTTCAAGAGTTAATACTGATATTTAATTTTGAACTAAATACTAAACAAAAGAAACTAAAACCTCAATCACTTTAAAAAATATCCATTCTCCAACTTAATTATAAGTACAAGGAAACACAGTCAATCCTGCTCCTTAATTTTCAGGGTCTGAGGGCAGGAATATCATCTGGAAAATAATGGCAAAAGTCTGTTTTATGTTCACATGATAAAGAATCATTTGAGTCTGAGGGGTTATATCATACTATATCAAATTGGGTCAGTAAAACGAATCCAGATGGCAGAAGATGAGGAAATGATCGAAGCTTTTGAAATGCAACGTCATATAAAAGTGTCATGGAAGCTCAGCAAGTACATAAAAATCATTGAGGATGGCAACATTTGCTACTTCTGATGACACTGAAAAAAATAATATTAGCATATTTAGCTATGTATCAAAGCTAATTGCATGCCATCTGGAGGACAGAATGATGTGAGGAAAGGAACAAGGAAAAGGGTTAAAACCATTGCAAAATTCAAGACTGATTCTGAAAGTTGTTACACAAATGATGACAAGAAGTAGTAGAAGGAGCAATGACAAATGGTTTGATGTCACACATGGAAAAAATCAAGGATAAATCATAAGATTAGACAGCTGCAGAGTAAGAAAATACCAGCAGTTTTTCCTAGTCAGTGCATTTTGTAGAGCATAACTGTATCCCTATTACTGATGCTTTATTCAGCCCCCTAAAAGGGGCCTACAGGAAAGCTGGAAAGAGACTTTTGACAAAGGCATGTAGTGATAGGACAAGAGGTAATGGCTTTAAACTGAAAGAGGGTAGATTTAGATGAGATCTAAGGAAGAAATTCTTCACCATGCGGGTGGTGAGGCACTGGAAGAGGTTGCACAGAGATCTCCCCTCCCTGGAAGTGTTTAGGGCCAGGTTGGATGGGGCTTTGAGCAACCCAGTCTAGTGGGAAGCGTCCCTGCCTATGGCAGCGGGCTTGGAACTAGATGATCTTTAAGGTCCCTTCCAACACAAACCAGTCTATGATTCTATGATCTTCTTAAACTTTAGCAATTTTAAACTCCATCACTTTTTGTCATTAGCCTGTTGTTCCACCTCTTCTCTTGTCCGTTTCTTTTAAATTTTTTTCTTCTTTAACTCTATAAATTATGTGAGACTCTGAATAAAGGATGGCAGGTAATTAACTTTAAAAAAAGCACATACTTAAACGGACCTTGGACATCCCCTCCTCTCCCTCCAAAAAAAAACCCCTGTAAAATCAGCGGCTGCTTAGCCATGGAATTGCCTGGACTTTTTAGATCATCTTGTATTTTTAATTCAAATCTTCCTGGAGCCTAAAATTATGCTTCTGAGCACATCCCAGACTGCCACAATGTTGGTAGGACTGAGTAGCTCCAAGATGAGCTTCTATCAAATCCTAACAATTTGTATTTATTTTAATTAAAACACCATCCTTCATCAAGCTGAACCTGCCCCATTACATTGGAAAGAAATGAACACAGCTGAACTCAAGAGAGATTCTGCATCCTGGTAGACATTTATCTATGCAGTAACTCTTACTCTAAATGTTTAGTTCCCCATTTGATATGTCGGTTGATTTTTGTAAAGTATGCAAGTCAGAAAAATAGTAGAGATCACCATTTTAGCCAGAAAAAGGTCAGGCTAGATGGGGCTCTGAGCAACCTGATCTAGTTGAAGACATCCAACCCCTCAGTGAGCAGGAACTAGATGACCTTTAAAGGTCCCTTTCCAACCCAAACTGTTCTATGATTCTGAGAAAGGGAATTAAGGCAAGCCTGCCATTAATCATTAGATTCCCCGCCCCCCAAACAGGATGCGTGCAGAATAAATACACTTTGTTTTTTCAAGAATAAAGTAATAAATCCTGTTCAGCTTTCTGAAAGAAGGTTTGTGATAGTTAGCCTGACTAGACGGAGAGGTTTTCCTTCACCTCTGAATAAGGATTTAACAGGGATTTTTTCATGTTTCCTTTTGGCTAGCTCTAGATGTGGGAATGAAAACTTTCAATTGCTCAGTGTGTTGGCTACTTTGTATCCCACTGTTTCATTTAGTCTTTCATAGCCTATATGGGAACCTCTTTGTTCCACACAGTATTCCTAATACTCTGATCTGAACTTCTTGATGTCAGAAGAGTGGCTTATCATGATTGTCACTATAGATGCACATACAATTTCTTTAAAGAATCCTGGGAAGTCCTCAATAGCACTGATCTATGGGGCTACAGATAATAATTTTTTTTCTATTATTATTTTTTTTTTTTTTTTGCACATGGGCTATAGTATCTCTTATCCTTTGTTAGTTCACTTACAACCCAAACCTATGACTGTGGAGAAGTAAAATTTAAGGACAGACAATAGGCTTACACTGGTTCTACAATCACTGAAAAGCTTGGGAGAACTGCATCTACTGCAATGAGAACTAATCTTTCCCCGTGGACCAGACTGGTGTGAATGAAACCCATTAGGCAACTGCCAAGAAGTTGAACTGTAGCGATTAATATTCCATGCCCCCAATGCTGGCACCTAATCAAGGTCTAAGTTTCAGTAACTTATGCTTGGCAAATGTAAATTTCTTGCTTTGAAATTCCCTTTGAAATATTGGTCATTTCAGACAGAGGCCAAAAATATTTCTTAGTATGGAAACAGTGAAACAATCAAGCAGAAACATAAACAGAGTAGTGAGCAACAAAATAAGATGCAAAGCTTCATTGACTTGCGCTACTTCTGCAGTGAAATAAGTATGGTCTGAAAGCAGCCAGTGTTACAGATGGGAGTAAGAGGGCAGGTATCCTGAAAGATTTTATTCTGTTGTAATGTGACACAAAGAGAGGGAGTAGCTGCTTCTTTCCTGTAAGTTTTAGGGTTTTTTGAAGAATATAGCCAAGCTGATTCACCAATACAGGCAGAAGATAGTTGAAGAGGCTGCCAGCAGTACCATTTGAGAAGAGTATGTTGGATGGTGTAGTTAAGAAGAGCTTAAGTGGGAGACCAGAAGCTTAATACAGATGACGTCTATTTGAATAGGTGCCCTGATTGGGACAGATCTGCAGATGATCTTGAGCAATTTAAACACTCCTGAATGAGAGAACAGTGCTGCATTCAGCACCATTCAGAAAGACAGACTACTGCTTAACTGTTTGAAATGTACATATACCAATGGGACGCTTTAGAGCTCAAAGACATTTATACGCAGCTACCTAAATGATACTTTGTGTGCATCTAGGCAGTCCTGGTGGAGGCCTTGCATTCTCTCTGTTTCATCTGTGATCAATTCTGGGGCTTACCTATCAGCTTCTATCAACTGTGCTGTTCTGACATGGCATGCTCTGACGTGGATTGTAAACTCCTCAGAGTAACAGGGTCTGTGGGTATCCACATCGTTATTCTATTTGGTTACAGTGAGAACAAAACACTGTTCTTTGGTTTTGCAGGGACTGGTTATAAAAGTGGTTTCATTTGCTGATGCTTCTTAAAAGTACCAGGATGAGTTGCATTGCTGATATATATAAGGAACTTCAGTTCACTGAAGTTCATCCTCTATTGATTAGTTTCTCTATACAATACCTGGAAAGTTTTGCATAATGGGAGATAGCTGACCTAGTTTTCAGACACACAAATCCACTCATCACTAACATCTGCATTTGAGTATGCACTGAGGCTGCTACAATTTGACGGCAATCTTAGGGTCAACAGTAGCACTAAGGAATTGCTCAAAACAGATACAGAAGGTAAAATATTTTGGTTTACATATGTAAAAGTAAGGTAATATGCACTGCTAAATTTTCCCTTTTCAGATATTTTGACAACAAAAACTAATGACATGTTTGGATTAATATATTCACCTTCAAATGCTACTCAATATAACATCAACACTAACATCATAGGGAAGGAACTTTCAGAGATGTTAAGTTTCCTGAAGTTGGTGGCAAAATTGCAGTGGACGTCAGCAGGGGCACAGTTACGCTAACACTTGATCTTTATGGGGGGTGGAGGGGTGGAAATAAAGCCTCAGACCCAGAAAGTCACACAGGCAGTGCAGCAGAATCCTGTATTAGTTACTTATTTTGTACATCATATAGGAATATTTCAGACATTGGGCAAGGAGTCAGCTACAGTCCTTACATTAAGCACAGAGATGCCTTCAGCTAGTTACCAGGATCCAAGGAAAACCAGGGAACAACTCAAACTCCACCTTTTTCCAAGGATACTGTAAGCTATAAGGCGACAACACTGTCACCATTCTCCATTGAAACCCAAAACCTGCACCATCATTTCCAAAAATCAGAAGAGAGAGCATGAGTCTCTAATCTAGCATGTAACCCTTTCTATGAAAGTGGGAGTATTCCTTTAAATTCCTAATTTTCTCAGCATCTCTCTCAACAGTTGAATCATTTGACATCAACGTGACTCTCATTAGACCATATATCTAAACATTTTTACTTAAAAAAAAAAAAACTACAAACTTCCACCTTCCACCCTCCCAACAGACTACATGTGTGATTAAGCCAAAAATAATACAGAAGTTTTAAGTCCCTATTTAATATGAATTTTTCACACCATGATTTGGATTTTGGATTAAACACAGTAAAGGACTTGAATATAGAAATCTGTGATGAAAAAACAGGCTACTATCTACCTTTCTCACACCCCCTTTTCAAAATAAAAGCACATCTAGCTAGTACATTTTAACAAAACATCATATTCTAGCAAAGCCGTATTTCCCTGAAAACATGCATCTGAGACTCAGACAGCTATATCTCAAATATTAAAACCCTATTTTTTTTTCTTCTTCATAAAGGCAGAAAATAAGTTGATAATCTATTTTCTATCAGCCATTACTCCTTTCAGTCTTTCCATCAAGACAATGTTAAGATAACCTTCATCTATTTTTTCTTTATAGTACACCTAGGAGTAAAGTATCTATTGTGAGCCTATCTTCCTTTCACTGACTGATACTGAATTCGTAACAGTCCAATTACTTCAGTGTGTATTTAGATTTAATCTGTCTACTATTGGCTCACTATAAACATACAATAGCTACAGACATGAAATAGTCCCTTTGGGACTGATTTGTTTTCGTACTTTAAAAGAAACCACATTTACTTGTCACAGTCAAATTAATATGAAAAGGTGTATCATCTAGATGATCTTCAGAGTATGACTGTATAAATTTTGTTTCTCAAATTATTTTTCTCCAATAGTGTGTTTCACAACTGTGCAGTACTGGTATTTACTCTAGAACAGTAGAATCATTTTTGATTTAAAAGTTTATATGAATATGCAAGACTAATACATGTGAATGCGCTTGACAGACAAGACAGACAATAAAGACAAAAGAAAGTAAAAAGTGAAATAAGAGAAAGAAAAGGAAAACCAGTGACTGAACAATACAATCAGTTATTTCAAGAACATTGAATGTCATTGAATGGCTATACTTTGGAAAGAAATCCCACCTTTTTCTTTGATGAGATTTTTAGGGTGAGGTGTTGGACATATATGCTTGAATGAACAAGCGATGATCAGATACTAAATAGATGGTCAGTAAGGTACCAACACATTAGCCCTACCATGTTATGCTACAAAAAGGTAAATAAACATGCAGAGAATATAGACAAGGACAGCCCTTAAGAACTCTTTGATGAGAGAATGATGAGTGAAGAGATAGTCAAATGGTGAGTGGAAAGACAGAAGGGCTAAGTGATGAATAAAGGAGGAAAAAATCCTATATAAAACTGATTCGAATACTAAATCATGTAAGTAGAAAACTGTAAAAGGAAACAGGTCTCTGCACTTAGTCATTTAGAGTACATTGCTGAACATCAATGAACAGCTCTAACGGAACAGGATTTTCATAATCATTAAGGTTCCTGAAAACAGCAGGTCCTCCTAAAAGGAGACTATTGAAGACAGTCTCTTAAATAGCATAATATTTATTTTAGCAAAGATATCACTCTATTCTCTTCTTACAGTATACTATATGCTGGTTTTTTATGAGCATGGCATTTCATTTGCTCCTTTTGAGGATCAGAGAACTTAGAACTTAAATGTTAGATCAAGCAGTATAGTCTTTCCCACTGCCAGGAAGCGTTACACCTACAATCTAGGATTGCAATCTAGATGTCTCCTGAGGCATATACTTGCAAAGATGGCACTTCTTAGTTGATGGAAAAAAACTCTATAAGACCAAGACAAGCATCCCTTCAGGAGAACTGGAGCAGAAACTGCACATGGTTTTATATACTGTCACACCATATACATTCTTCAAAAATTACTTTTATCTATTAGAAAAGGAATATAAATCTCCATATTTTTTTCCTAGATTATCAGAGACACAATAGAAAACAAGAGGCATAGTGAATATGAAACATATGTCATTTTCTGACATTTCCTGATTTCTACCTGCAAAGATCAGGGCCTCAAGTTTCTTAAGACAACGCAGTGTCTAAGGACAGATCCTGAAATAGCATTATCATTACTGTGATTTTCTTCCCTGTTGAAAGGCAAACAGAGTTTGCTCCTGTTACTGGCATTGGCAGAAAAAAACCAACCAAATGAAAAGTTTTAAAATTATGCTTGCAGTACATTAATTTTCTATGCTGACGCTATTTAAAATGGTTTTCATAAACCACATTGTACCATCTCACTTGCCACAGAGAGAGATGAAATATTTCACCTTATGGACTGAAAATTCCAACCACTCAAACCAAGCTTGTTTATTCTAAGAATGCATTCTGCATATATTATGTTTGACCATATATATATATAAATATATATATATATGAAAATGTCTCCCTCATGAACAGAAACTGATGAAGTAAGTTTCAATTTTCTATTTCAAAACAGTAAGACAGAAAATTAAATTTTCTAAATTCTGTATTTCTACTTTCTGAATTCTGAATTTCTGATTTCTTAAATTTTCTAAATACAATTGAAAGACAAGCTCCTTCCTGACTGACAGTTTTGTGTTTTTTGAGCTGCAGTCAACATGTGCTACTTCTGGCTCTCTTTTTATGATAAAAATGCTCACAAATGCTCATTTGTTCCCAGAAATGCCAAGAGTGTGCTGCAACTGTGTAAACATAGTTACCCTGGAATCTGTGCACCACAAAAGATAACACTGCTGATAGAATTCTATAATTTCTGGGGTTATTCTTGAGTTCTGTGTGTGTGGTGGCTAAAAACCAACTGTTTTACATTAATTTCAGTCAATGTCAGGTAACAGTGGTGTCTGTACCAATATTTGAGGGTATTTTTCTATAGCTCTGGAAAACGTTATATGGATAATGATTTAAAGTAGCCTATGGACATAAAAAAATGAGTCTCATTTTTTTTTTTCAAAATTATTCAGATGGAGCTGACAGAATCCAAATCTCTCTATCCCTCTAAAAGACAAAAGCTATAAAATGCCATTCACCATTTGGAAGATATTTCATATTCATGCATAAACATCTGCAAGACATGAAGTCTGGTCATCTGCCACAATAAATGCATTCAAGCATTTTGTAATGACAGAGGATAAGTTAGAAAGTCTTTATTTTATAAGAAAACATGGGTGTGATAACTAACGTCACTAGGCATACAAGTTCAAAAAACCAATTAAAACTAACAGAGAATTAAGACTTAATTGCTAAAACAAGCAGAGCTACCTTTTATTCTACAGTATGCTCCTACATTGTTTTTTGAGGGATATCATGCCAATGTTTCACTCATAGTTCTACTGCCAAGTTTTAATTAGCTGTTCTGAGCAAAGTTGGCAAAGAGAATTCTAAACTTAATTTATCACTTTAAATAAGTGAGTGAATTCAACATATTGGCCAACTCGTTAGCAAAATGTCTGTCTTATAACTGACATACACTGTCTGTGCAATAACATTTAGCACGAAATAAACAAAGTGCCATGGTGTGCCACATTTAAAGCTTTAAATTCCCTTCTTGAACACTAGATATTAACAAAGTGCAAGTAAACATTCAACAACAAAATCACAGTTTAAATGAACTGCATCAAGACGCTTCTAAAAGAAAATGAAAAGTCCATTAGCAATTAGTTTGTAATTGCCTGTCTCCATGTCATCTTAATTAGTAGCAAATAATCATTTTTGGCTTGGCCTATTAGTTTCTCAGCATGATTGATTTTTGGTTTATACTACTTCAGATAACTCAGTAATACCTCCTTCAGATTCCATGTAATTTAGTTCTTTAATCACAGTACATTCCTCCAGCCAGTAGCAATCTTAAGAGAACTAATCATTGTACTATACTTGTGTTATATGAAAGTACACATTGAAGGTGTGTTGTGATTTTTCTCATATTTTGTTGAATATCTAAATCATATTACATATTGTGAGTCTAACTGAACAGTTCCCATTAAATAAAGAAAAATAAGAACTATTAAGTGCTATTATGCTATAAATGGCATAATTATCACTAAACTTTTACTTGCTTTTGGTTTGTTCACATACTATGTACAGTAGAATGGTCAGGTTGCCTTTAAAAAAATGTAGCTATAGGAAGCTGTAGATAAGTAAAGATTGCTCTAAAGAATCAAAAGTTTCTGGAGATAATTTAGTTAAGTGAATGTGATTTCAAACTTGACTTAAATTTTAGATGCAAGAAGCAGTAAAGGTGATACTGGATGAATGTAGGTAAGGATTTTGGCAACGAAATTTTTTGTTTCAATAGAATTAACCTGGTAGATTACCACTACTCTCTTACAAGAGAGCACCCCTCCTACATATTTGTGTACTTTAAATCAGAGCTCCACCAAACACTGCTTACTAGAAAATTTTATATTTTTTCTTGGTTCAGCAACAAGTGTCACTGCTGTATTGTATTATTCAAAACACGCATCCAAGCTCATGACAGCATCAAAGTAGTTCAAAAAGGGGAAAAAAAAAAACACAAACCAAAACAACGACAACAAAACCAAACAAACAAACCAACACCCACACACAAAAATACCCCGAAAAAACAAACACCAAGCACCAAACTGTAAATGTTCTTCCAGGGAACAGAAGTATAGCAGAAAGGGATTCTGGGAATATGGGATATAGTGTAACTTAAGCATAACAATTCTGTACAGTCTCAGCAGGGTGAATACTGCATGTGCATTCATCCTTCTGTGCCAGTACAGGAAAGGAGAAGTATAGTTTTGGAAGGGATGAAATTTAACTCTGCCTCCACCCCCTTGCAGAAGTCGTTCACTGTAGCTTGTAGGACAGTTCTCACTTACAAAAAATGCTGAGGAGTTGTACCAAATGTAGGTGACATGAGTAGAGAAACCAGTCTGGCTACTTTAGGTCTCCCCCTCACTTGAGCAGCAAAAGATAATGCAGGTGGGAACAAGTTACAGGGCTTCTCTGTGCAGCAAATGCTACAGGGAGAGTGTTGAAAGATACGCTCACAAGGGAAGCGTAAAGAAACATGCTTCCACAGGCCTGAGTAAGAGCTAGTGGAGTCAGTCAGCAGAAGCAAATCTGTATTTTGATGATGTTAACATAGATGAGTACTTTGCTATTTCCGTCCTCCTTTGTCTTCCTTCTAAAACCCGGGTCAAAGAAGGAATAGGAAATTCCCAGAATTCAATCTAAACCCCGTCAAAACAAAACAATAAATTATTGATGCATTCAAGCTAGTATTTAACCTTAGGAATTGAAAAATGTAGTGTTTACTTTCCTCTACATTCCTTCTCTCTGCAGGAGCAAAATAATGTCTAAGAGGAACAACCTTGATTTCTGTTACAACTGTTTACCATGCTGCTAGTAGTTAGGCGTGATTTAGCCCACTGTAAACAATATTTTAAGATCAGAGATTAGATCTCACTTATTAAAAACAGCATTTAACTCTCTATACACTTTATTGATAAGATCTCTACCAGCAAATTGCATGCATTAGACCTAAGCAGGTAAGTTAGAAAGGACTTTGAACAAAGCACTGCAGAACTACCTGTGGAAAACAGAACCTGGAGCAGGGTCAGGATTCTGATGTACAGGAAGAAAAGTAACCATATACACCCCAATGATGACCTAAATATATGTGTAAGTGATGTTATATAGGAATGAGAGTTCAATTAGAACAAAATGTTCTTATAGACAGACTTACTAGTAACACCAAAAAGTTTAGTAAAACAGTAGTAAAAAAACTTCAGTATTACTTAAAGAATTACTGTGAGCAACCGATACCTGTGGAAATTATCTTCATGAATGGCACTGAAGAGTCATCTTGGCATTCATCAAGAACAGGAAAGAATATGAAATCTGTCCTGCTGGTAGAGAGGAAGAAAATTATCTGATAGATGTTCTTTACAATTCCCAATTACATGCTACTCCAAACTCTATTGCTACATAATAAATACAGTTCACATTTGAAATTCTCACCTCTTACAAACAGCAGTAACAGTGCTTTAGCTCTAAGTGTGCTTTTCATCACAGCCCTTTATAAGACTTCTGAGTAACTTTATCCTCTTATTATAAATATGGAAATTAACACACAAATGAGGTGACTTGCCCAAGGTCACACAGCACTTAGGTGACAAAGACAGGGATACAGATAGCACTCATTTCTTTTTTAGGAATCAGACTCTCTTTCAAACTAGGTTTAGTTATGACAAACTCATATTGAAATGCCACAAATAAACAGTTTTCTCTCTCAGTGAATATATCTGTATATTTGGATCCAACAAGTCTAACTCTTTAATGACAGAGTTAATGTTTTCACACATCTGATGGCACCTTATACAGAGTGTAGCGGGAATGACAATTTTTTCTGTAGCACACAAACAGAGTATATTTTCCTGAAAGCACAGGGCAACCAAATGTAACTTTTTCTTCTCAGGTAAAACCTTTTACATAATTACTATAATTTTATTATAAGATGGCCTGCTATATCATTCAACAAAGAGCATGTTTTTTTCTGGAACAACTAATAGTAAATTAGGCTTTCATATTAACCAAGTCACCAGCAACTCCCATTCAGTATATAAATACATTTATGTTCTAGGAGATAAAATACTGTGAGTAAATGGAGAAGGCTCAGAAAACCATTTTAAAAGCAGTTTCCATTGTGGTCAGTGGAAAGAGTAGATAGAAGAACACAATGTTGACTTTCTTTTAGCTAAGACGCTTCAAGACAACTAGGTTTCACTGACAGCTGAGGAAAGTGCTCACCACTGCTTGTTTCAAACCATTAAAACCACACAACAATGCTTTCTAAGGTCATTCCTCATTTCACTGAGCTTCAGGGACACATGCGAGAATTATTAGGTGATTACAAACTGATGTGCAGAACGGGTAACAGGTTGAGATCCTTTGCACTTGGTACAGTAGAAACAAGACACTGAGGTTGACTCCTCCCCAACCAGTGCACAATCTAAGCAGAAGATGAGGCAGAAGATAGACTGGAAACTCTGAGAAGTGTTTCCATCAGTGCTAAATAAGAGTTCTCAAATTATATATCCCCTATTAAATTCATACCAGACATTTCCTGCATTTCCCTGACTGCAGTTGTGAACTCACCATCTCCAGCAATGTTTCTCTCTCATGCCATCTTATGAAGCTTGAGGTGTCCAGCAAGACAAAGCATGACATCCATGGCACCCCAAAGCTCTCTGCTGCGACTGTCTTGTTACAAGTCTCGGCCTGGAATGCATCTGCTGCAGCAGAAGTCCTCCTTCCCACAGGGCACTCACTGCTCCTTACAGCACTGGCTCCCACAGGTGATGTGCTGAAGGTAACCCAGTCCCCATTTTTCCCCACTTCTGAGGTCTAGGCTAAGGCAGGTGTAACTACCTTGCTGTAGTGCTGTAGAAAGAGCAAAGTACCATGCTTCTCCAAGTGAAAGGTCTAGTTAAGGTGGATAATAACCACTGAGAATCTTCTCTAAGTATTGTGTTTGTCCCACACACAGATAGCTCAACTTCTGAACGATTTGAGGATTTCTGGAGCTGAAAAGCACTGAAAGTGTCAACTCTTATAGTCCTCACACAGCCAAAACTGCCATTAGAGATGGCTTTGAGAAGAGCTTTTCTGAAATTAAAAGAATTTTTTCATAACAGATTTTTTTTCATAACAAATGCATGTCATCTTCACTTATTTTCAGTGCAGCAGGAACTTACAAAAAATCCCTAATAACTGAAAAAAAAAAGATAAATCTGTTCTGAGTCTAAGAGAAATTAGCAGTATTGCAAGGTAAAACAGCAACTATCTGTTTTTATAAACTGAATGGAGTTATAAATTTTGGAAGCCTCACTCAAATTAATCAAATTCAAGTGCCACAAAATTTGTGATAAGCATAGTGTGGAGTCTGGCCCAGTTGTCTATAGGACTCTCAACATAAGTATTTAGGTTGGAATGTAATAATAACATAGATTTAAATGCAAACAATAAAGACAATATAGTTCACCTTCAGCTGGATCTTTGTAGGTGTCAGAACATGAAAAAAGGGCCATGTAGCTAATGATTCTATAATTCAGTATCCTAGAATATTTGTTTCTACATAGAATGGGATCATATTTTTTTCACTGATGAAACTACCTGCAGCTATTGCCTTATTAGAAATTGTATGCAAGATCTTACATCATTTAGATCACAAATCAGAGATTAAATCAAAGCCCTTCATTCTACTACCTTCTCCACGAAAGGAAGCATTCCCACTCTCCATAAAAATAATTCTCCATCCAGGATTATTATAACATTTATAACAGTAGAAAGAAGACTTTAGTTATTGAAATACTAGACCCCAAATAAGTAGGAATTTACAACTATCGCACTAAAACCTTGAACCATTAGCAAGTGGAACATGACCTAGCTAGCAGCTGAACCAAAACCACAGTAGAATATCCAGGGGCCTATTTCTCTTTACTGTGAAATCATAAACAAAGATTAATGCTGAAACAAATGGTCTGATGAGGAAAGAGAATGAGATCCTGATTCACAGTAACTAAATAGGAGACTTTCTGGGTTCTGCTCAACAGCTTCTTCCACTTTCTAGTGAAAAAAAAAAAAAAAAAAAAAGTATGTTGAAGGCTACAAACAAAAAAAGAAATTTAGGTTTAAGGTATTGGAAATGTTTTGACATGGGTTCTAAACAAAACATGTACAACAAATGAAAACCGATACAAAAAACCCTGCTTGGTTTAATGTTTCATTACATCTGGGAACCCAGCCCACATTCACTGAAAGGTTCACATACTTCTTGTATGAACTTGGGCCAAGCTACTTTATGGTTTCACATCAAAACCAGTCGGAATTTGTGGGTTTTGCATGGTTTCAGTGTCAAATTGGTTAAAACCAGTATTCTGCTTGAAGTTCTGGGATTCAGCTGAATCCAAACACAAAGCAAAATTTAATTAACTTAAAGGCAAGTAGATTAAAGCTTGTTTTTTAAAAAAATGTATAAAATTACCAAGTTTTGCACAGCTATGAATGGCACCTCTTTTTCAGATCATTCAACACTAACCAAGTAGCAAGGAGAGATTTAGGAAGTCTTGTGGTGTTTGAAAAACCTGGACTCATTAAGCTCTTAAACAGTTTAGCTGAAACTGGTACAAGCATATTTTGTGGGCAACAGTACTTAAGTTGTAGTGTTACTTTCATAAGACTTTGCTTAAATTGCTTGGAAAAGAACTTAAGCTAAATTATATAAGGATTTTTTTTTACCTCTAATTGGAAATATTTGTTAACTCACTGCTCTGATCAAAATACAAGTTTCTAAAGTTAGCTACGTTAATACAACTTCTTACAGGCAAAACTTAAATACAAGGGAACAGTAAGACTCAAATGTGATTAAGAGGAAGTGACAAACTTTGATTCTCTACTGGTTAGTACTTTATGTAGACATACCTATTAAGAAAGGATTGTAAAATGGCAGTCCAATTTTAATAAATCAAAAGAGCGTGACTTTTTGGCCTTTTATAATTTTACCTGCAGAGATCGGTAATGCAAGATTCAGGATAGAAAAGCCTCAGTTTCATGTTCACAAGGTCATCTGTTTCAAATTCTGGTATACTACGAAGAAATATTCTAAAACTGTTTAATGGGTACAGGAAGAGGAATACCAGTTTACAAAATCAAAAATGTAACAGATTTTATCCAACTGATTCAAAAAAATCCAAAACAGCATTACCACTGAGACTTCAGAAAAACAATAGCTCTCAGACTGAGTTTACATGCAAAATTCAAATAAGTGCTAAACAGTGATACATAGATCCTCTGTCAAGTTAAGAGAATTGTGGTATAAGGGGAATGGAGGTTAAATGATTTAGGTTAATTACTAACTTCAGTTTTTAGCTTTATGAAATATCTCCTGGATTAACTGAGGTTAAATTTAGGCTGTTAATCCATTTTAAAACCAAACTCCTAACCTGCTTTAAAAACTAAAAGCCTTTATTGTCTCATGTTTGTTAAACTGCATTCACTGCTCACACCTGTATCTAAGGGGTAAGTACTGGGTAAGAACAGGATGAAGCATATCTAGGTAAAGTAGGTGTTTTCAGAGGGACTGGGCATGATAGGCTTCATTTTAAAGTACTCTATCAAAGTGCCAATGAAATCTGAGAGCCATTAGTAGTTCTCTTTGAAAAATCATGGTAAATAGGAAAGGTACTTTTAAAAAAGGAGAAAAGGAAGACATAGAAATGTCAACCAATTGGCTTAAATTCATTATTCAAAAAACCAACACTGGGATAAATTAAACAAACTACTGATGAATTATAAACCAGTAAAAGGTAACATTCAGAACAGATCTGTCAATAATAAATTTTACACTTTTCTAATTTTCTTCTAAAATTAGGCAGCATGCATGGAGAAGAAGCCAATGATGTTAAATTTTAACCTTCCTCAGTGTTTAATTTGACAGTGATTCTCATTGCATTCTCATAGGCAGACTATAGAAAAAAATGGTTTAGATTAAATTGCTGTACAGATTCTGCAGACCTGTCTGAAAAACTAAACGCAGAAAATGGTTATCTCAGACCATTTTGCAAATGGAACGATTCATGCACCTGCTGCTATTCAGCAGTTTGACAGTGACACTGACAGGAAATAAATACAAAACACAAAATTAGAATTTAAAATTATATTGACAGTTTATAAAAAACTGAAAATCACTTAGGGCAAGCGAAAATTACGTTAGGCAGAAATAATCCATACAAAGAATGGGGCTCTCTGGGTAGGTGGTACTTCCATAAATGGAATAGGCTGAATAGGCTTATAATTTGTCACAAAACCTGAACATAACAACTATATGGTGGCATTGGAATAAGCATAAACATAATATCTGTATCCAAAACCAGTAATATAGCCTGCAAGACGTGTTAGGCAATCAATCCTTCTTACTCTACCTTGAATTAGTAAAGATTCAGTTGGAACACTGTCCAGCTTGAGTTGGAAAATTAGTGCCTAACTGGAAACACTTATGAGTAAAGATTAAGTAAATTAGAACTGTTTGAATGGATTCTCTGTGGAGATTGTAGGATCTCTGCATACAAGGCAAACTATTTCCCCTTAAGAATTACCTAGAGAGCTACTCAATGGGTTAGGTAACAACTTCAGCCTGCTGCCATCTGGAGTCAAGAATGGAACTTTAGTCCTTCATTGCAGTGAAGATTATACAACCACCTTCTCTCCACTTTAAACATACCATGACAACTGTTAGTCCAGCCAATACTTGGCCAGTCCTGAGTGAAGAAAATAGACACTAAAATAATGATTTTCATTGGAAACTACTATAATTAGATATAATGATAGCTGCCTTAGAACTAGAATTACATAGATTCATTTTCTTGCCTTTGATTCAGATACATAGCATAATATTATTAATTCCTCAATACCTGTTGAGGCTTATGTATTTAGTACTACCAGACAGTAATTAATTACAATCACCAGTGAACATGATGACAATGGGATTACTCACATTTGTAAGTTAATTAATCAAAATATTGCTGTGTCTCCATTTAAGATCACTGTAGATAATAAGAGAGAAAAAAACGTTACTCTGTTCACCTGGAAAGGAGGTAGGGAGAGAGGAAAATGGGGATAAGGCAAAAGGGCAGCAAAAATATCCTTAATATTAATAGAAACTATATTGTTTATACCTGACAAAGAAAACAGGAAGGAGCACAAGATTAATTTACATTGAGGTTAAGTTAATGCCCCTTCTTGAGCAATTGGACTGGCAGATGTTCTTGAATATAGGATCAAGCAAAGAAACACTTAAAGAAACTGTAGGAGTGCAGTGCCTGTCCACTAATGGTGTCTATTACTTAACAGCATGATCTCTGCTAGTGCCACCGTGCATGAGAAATTTGCAAGCTCAAGAGTTTACTAGCAAGCTCTGCAAGATGTGGTAACTGTTAATCAAAACAGTAGATGTTAAAAAAGAGTTTAAACTACTATAGAAAATAGTACATTTAATGGTGAAAGGTGCATAACTTAAAAGAGCAAGGTATAATATTTGTGCTTAAGGAGACTGGGCACTATTATAATACATGGATAGATAGATGTATGATTATGCCAACTTTAAAAAAGGCTGTTCTACCAGAAAAGACTTATATAGAAAATACATTGTATCAAAGACCATACTTCAGCCAGTTAAAAATCTCAAACTTGGTCACAGTCTCTCCTAATTGCAGTCACTCATTTTATCAATGTCATCTTTCACTACTTTTAGGGGTAGACATTACTAGCTGGAGAATAAAATAATAAAGAATAACAAAAAAAGGACAAAAACAACAAAAAGAACTGGCTTATGAATCCTCCCAAGATAACTATTTTCAATTCTTTCATTCAGAGAGAAGTACTTTCTAGTTCTCTTGCTTTTTTTAGTCTGGTACAAGAACACAGTTTTCTTTATCAGTGGTGGTTAAAATAAGGGAGAATCATTAGTTTAGCATTCATTGGAGACTAAAGGATCAGTCAGAAAGTATATGTATATGAAACCAGCTTTCACTAGCTTATTAGTGTACATGCAATTCCTGTCTTTGAAATTACTCAGGAACACTGGAATAATTCGATTTTATCATAAGTGCTCAAAAACACAACAATTAGCCATGTTTCTACTAAACCACAGACCATCAAACAGTAGCAACATTCCTGACTGGGCAGAGTACAAATCCTTCTTTCATGTTAAGATTTATCTGGAAAATAAAAAGCAAAAAAACCCAACCCTGAAACATATGTGTAAGTGTGTGAGTGTGGATAAACTTTTTTAAATTGCTTATTTCTGAAATGCAGCTGTTATTCCCTTAAAATGTCTTCAATTTTCCCCTTTAGTAATTGCATAAAACATTCAATTATGTCTGTACTTTTTAAGCTAATTATAAAATGCAGCGGAAAAAATAAAATTACATGGTTGGGTCCCAGACCTTTTACTGCCTGCTAAATATGAGTGATACAGATATTAGATAAAACAGTAAAAATCATTTTACTTCTCTTTGGTAAAGAGAAAGAAATAACAAGCACGTTGACAAGATAGATCTGACTGACAGAGACATCTTGGTCATCTAAATGGCTTTTGACAAGTTCCCTTAATAATAGATGTTAAGTTATCTAAGTATCCACAAAATAACAGAGAAGGTCCATGCACTGGCAATTACTTGGCTAAAACTCAGGGAACAGAGGCTGAGGCTGAGAATAGTCATAGTGGAGAAAAGAACAAAAACTATACTTTTCATAAATGACCAGGGTGGGGGAGGGCAGAGGCTGAATAGCAAGGTGCCAAAGTTACGAAGAATATGAAATCATTTTGAGTAGAAAACAGTGTGAAAAACTACAGAAAAGCCTTACAGGATGCTGTGACTAGACTGCTAATTTCAATGTTGCTAACTGTATATTGGATACACATTATGTAAAACTGTCCTAATCCCACATATAAAATACTGGGATCTAAGCTGAACATTTTCCCTAAGGAAATTAAATATTAATGTTATAATTGACTGTTCTCTGAAAATTTCATCTCACTGTTCAATAGCAATCAAAAAAGCAAGCTGAAGATATGAATTATGGTTAGAAATAGAGAAACAAAATGTGACCATCATTATTCAATTAATGGTTTGACCCAGCTTAAACACGCTGCACAAGTCTAGGCTATGTATCTTGAAATATAGAAATAATGTATCTTGATATAGAATTGGAAGAGGACAATAATGTATGGATCTGTTTTAACGACTAAGGAGGTTTAGATCAAAACACACATGACTAAGGTCTACAAAATCATGAGTAACATGCAGATAGTGGATTGGATCTGATTTTTCACAACCTCTCCAAATAACAAGACAAAAATGTATCAAACAAAACAAGCTGGTACAAGACTCAGAAATGACAGAAACAAGGTAGTTCATCACACAACTCTTAGTTAAATTGAAGTCTTCCTAATTAGGAACCACCTTCTATATTACATAGTACACGTGAGTACTAGTACCTACTAGCTTTAGATCATTTCCTTTAGTAATGGTTCATGTGCCATGCAGTTCTGTGTCACATAATGTACCTTTTATCCTTGTCTTCACCTTGCTCCCCATTTAGATGGCATCCTTCCTCTACAATGCGAGCAAGTGGCAGGATCAGGCCGCAAATCTGGACTTACACAGGCTTGCTATATACTACTTCTCTGTACCCTGGATAGCACTCACAAGCACTTTTCTCTGTTTCAATTGCATCATATTCTCAGAGAATATTTCCATGGCACTTTCCATGGCACTTTCATAGAATCATAGAATGTTTTGGGTTGGAAGGGACCCCTAGAGATTATCTATTCCAACACCTCACCCTCCCACCCTCCACCCCCCACCCCCCCATTTGCCTATGAACAGTTTGGCCCATTGACTTTTGCTTACAGGAGCATCCATATTCCAATGAATATGAATAGGATCAAAACCATATTCCATCTGCTTTCCCATCAAAACAAAAACAAAACAAAAGTGAGAGGTGGAAATGAGCACATGACTTGTTCACCACCTCTTGCTGCCACTCATGCATTGAGAGTATGTACTCGGCCAGCTCCGCAGAATGAAGGAAAGGTATTTCTGGTGAAACATTGTGATTAGTTTGCTACGCACTAAATACACTGAAAATCAAAACTCACTTCTAACCTCTGTAGCTTGAGATATTCCAACTGATACATGTTATAGGAAGACTGACTCATTGGGAAAAATATTTCCAGGGACAAAAATGAAAACATAGGTAATTTTGTACTATATCATTGTGCAGCTCTGTTTTTACAAATTTACTTCAAAGTTGTCAGACAAGGAAAAGAAGAGAAGCACTCAGATTACTTCTGTTCAGGGAGATGGGAAGATGAAAATCCATTTCCTAATACCAGCCCAAAGAATTAAACATTATGGAAGTCTGTGGAGACAAAAAGCTCTCACCTCTTCCCTCTTCCAATGGAGAGAATAGTAGTGTAGCTTCTTCCATAAAATGTAAAGATATTAAACCCCTTTACTGGGGCAGAAATTCAGTCTGCCTTTGAACCTCTCTCTAGCCAAAGTTCAGCATATTTCAAACAGAAAGAGCGCACAGAGCCAGCCTACACACAGTGGTTGTTCGTAACATTGAATAGTTTCTACAAATGCCATTTCTACACAACAGAACCCGAGTAAGGAGGAAAAATACTAGTTTGTCTGTCTGTCCATTAAAGCATACTATCAATATAAGCAGTTAAGGATTGTTTCTTTTCCAATGAGTTTCTTCCCTTTGATTGCTTCTATGATAGGTTCTAAACATTTGGGGGG
>KL287257.1:5532-63443 GCA_000699545.1 Podiceps cristatus | reverse complement strand
ACTGCTGCAGGGGCAGATATCTGCTCCACTGTGGACCTCCAGGGGCTGCAGGGGCACAGCCGGCCTCACCACGGTCTTCACCATTGGTTGCAGGGGAATCTTTGCTCCGGTGCCTGTGGCACCTTCTTCCTCCTCCTTCTTCACTGACTTTGGTGTTTGCAGAACTGTTCTATGCATTCTCACTCATCTCTTCTGGCTGCTGCTGTTGCCCAGCAATTGCCCTCACCTTCTTAACTATGCCAGCCCAGAGGCACTACCACTGTGGCTGACTGGCTTTGCCTTGGCCAGCAGCGGGTCCATCTTGGAGCCAGCTGGCGTTAGCTCTGTTGGATATAGGAGAAGCTTCTAGTAGCTTCACACAGAAGCCACCCCTGTAACCCCCCTGCTACCAAAATCTTGCCACAAAAACCCAATACAGTAGGACAATACTGTTTTTAAAGGAATATGACAGATAGTTCCTTTCATTGCCTTGAGTTTGGTAGTTTTGTGACTTCTGTAGTAAATCCCTTTTATATAAGGTTTGGCATGGGCCATGGCACACGAAAGGGAACAGCCTCAGAATGTTTGTGTTGATACAGTTAAACAGCTATTTTCTCACAAATCCACTAATTGAAGAGGCCTTATAGTAGTCAGTAACTTCTACTCAGAACATGAAAACTATATTGAAGAATTTCAGTAGAAGATTAAGAACCATAGCTGGTGTAACGGGTTGAAGTAAGTTCTTTTATAAGAGAAGTGCTTTGATAAGTTGCACAAGCAGAATATGACCAATGCAAGTATCTAACTTCTCTGAAAAAGTTATTGATATGCTACCTTATGAGGTTAGATGGAAAAACTGTTTCAGGAATTCCATTGTTGACATGTTGAATGTATTTTTCTGATGCAAAAAGGATCTCATTGTCCAGAGCTACAATTAGTAGCGAATTAGGAACATCATTAATTTAATGAGAAAAATCAGGCAGCGTATGTATATATACGGGTATATACGTGTGTACAGGAACAGAACCTGTCCATTTTGTTACTTTTTACACAAAAGAGGATTTACAAATTTTCAATGTGTAATCATGTAAATTTAAGATATGATGCATACAATCATTTTTGCAATAACTGTAATGGCTTAAAATGAAGATTTCTTTCTCAGCAGCTGAGCCACAGTGACCAATTATGTGAATGATCTCCATCCATTTCAGTGCAAAATTTAACTACATTTAGTCTTTCTCCAGGTCACCATTAACAGTTGGACTCCCTCCTTCTTAAGCTGCCCCATTTAAATCTGGAACAGATGTCTGTGTATGCAGAGTCAAAACAGAGTAACTAGGTAAAACTATGTTTTTCTTGGAATGATAATGTAATATGTAATAGATTTAATAAGTCTTATAATATAATAGGCTTGTTACACCATATACCAGAGCCTCCAAACTATGTGAATTCTGTGAGAAGAGCAGGTCAGTAAACATAAGTGCAACGGAAGTCAGGTCTATTGTAATTTTACCAAAATGTCTCATGTAAACTTCATTATTTTAATCCACAGGTCTCCAAACGAAACAGAAAAATGAATAAAGGATTAAATACATATGAGGCCTAGCATTTGACAACTCAAAACCTTTATCCAAACAGAAAACAAAGGCAATAAAATTTTTCTAAATATTTCATTTTCTTGCTCTGATTACCTACGCCCTTTGATTCATGTTATGATTTCTGTAAATGTGGGTAAAAGGTGAAGGGAAATGAAAAACTGAAAAGAAATATTGAATAGAAATCAAGAAGCTTGATGTAGAAAGTGGAGGCTACAATAAAGTAACCAACTGGGACGATATCAAATGAAAGATTAGTCTTATTTGTTAGGAATCAATTCTTGCAAAAAATGGAACCAGGCACCTTTGTATTCAAAGCAGTGGGGATATGTATTGAACTAAAAGATACCCTGCTTTTCCTGTCAGCAGGTGTCCTGGTTTAGGTCTGTAAGCAGCCCGGTGTACAAAACATAACCATTTTCCATGCACTGCTTTCCCTTGGCAGTCTCTAGCAACTGTTCTGTCTTGGGGAGAAAGGAATTCAAACATATACATGAAACTTGTTCCAATAGCTTTTCTCTGTCACAATTCTGGCAACTTTATACTTCTCTGGAGCCTTGTCACATCACTGAATTCTTCAAAGCACAAAGGGTGATTAATTTAAAGAAGTATATTACTACCAATCTGAGCCTCTCTAGCTTTTAAAAACAAAGGGGGTCTGAGATATAGCTGTCTATTTTGTGGCTGTGTTCTTTGATGTACTCAACTGGTATTAGCTTTGCCTATTTGATTAGCGTATCGCACTGGTATCGCTACTGTATACTGGTGCTGAAATGCCCATTACACATATATTCATGAATAGAAGTGCCTCTACAGTTGTTATTTTCCTACTTGCTTGGTCTCATGCTTCATAACACAATATAAAACATAAAAGTTTTACATAATCCATATATACTCATACATACATGCAATATGCATAAACATAAAAATTAATGTTAAACATTTATTAAGATCTACTTGTTCTAGAACATTTTTATGAATCAGTTGAATATGAATGGAAGACCTGTATTCTTTAGAATATAAATGTTTGGCATACAATACTTAGAAGATGGTTTTGTGATCAAGTCATTGAAAATAAAATTAAGATTTGTAAGTATTTCCAGTGCAGTGGCTACCTCCGAATAGTTTTCTGACCGTATGCTCATCTTCTTCAGTTATAAAAAGCAGCATGTCACATTTACAGCATGGAATTCACTGCCTCAAAGATACCTCATGTTAACTTCTAACTGCCTCATGTTAACTTCTTCATAGCAGGGACATAGTCTGACTTCCCTGCTTTCCATACACAGCAGTGTTTCTCTGCAATAATTATTTCCACAGTGCAAGTCCTCTAAAATATACATGTTCAAGTATCTGTCCTTGATATGTACATCAAAAGTAAGTATTTGATAGTCTCATTCATTTTTATGAATAAAGTGGTCAGAAATCTTTGTAAAGCACCTAAGGGAGGAAATAATTTTTAGAACAAAAAACTTCTGGGTTTTCATTTGAAACCATGGATCTTCTAGCAAGCCAATGTATACATTCCATATTCAAGATTACATACATATCAATGCTTATTTTTGAAACTTAGTATCTAGAAGTAAAGACAACAAATTATTGTAATAATACTTTATTTCCTATTCAGACAACAAAAATAATAACAGAATAAGACTAAGCATAAACAGTAGAAGCACACTAGCTTTATAAGGGAAAATATAAGCAAGAATCCAGGAGTGTAATTCTTCCTTTGAAGTTCATGGCAAAAACTATTGAGTTTAGCAAGAACAATATTAGACATTAATCAGTGCTTTAATATTAAACTTTAAGAATGTGTTATAGCCCTTCAAAGTTCATGGAACTTATGAATATGTTTCTAGTTAAACATACGCTAAAGTGTTTTGCTGACTAGGAATGGTTTCCTGAATCAGAACCTGATATAATAAATTCTCACTTTTTCTGTAAACTAATTAATTTCCTGCTGTTATCTTTTCATTGTTGTTTCTCAAGTGCATGGTGACATTTTGTCATATTCACCTATTTTAGATGAAAAGATGGTTTCATTTTTAAAATCAATATTGGCTTTTTGGACTTATCTTTGCTTTCATTAATACCTCGCTGTGCAGAATATATGAAGATGGTCACAGCAGAACTCTCTTTAATCCTCACACTGGGTTATGTCTTTGATCATCTATTAACTGAGACTATAGTATATTAACTTTCAGCTGAGTCAAGATAAAAGGTTTCTGTGAGTGGAAAGTTTCCTTCTTTGCTATTCAGCACTCTTGGATATTAATAACAAGCAATATATGAGCTGTCTTTCCTTATAAACAATGTAGACTAGAAAGCTAACGCTCAAACACATTTCTCTGCATAGACTTATTGTGTTTGATACATTGACAGAACTTCGTATCATATATCTCTTAAAAGAAGAAAGCCCTTGAAAAGGGAAAAAAAAGAAAAAGCAAGCATAGGCTTTGAAGATGTAAGTAAACTGACGTCATTATAGATTAATATGAAAGAGTAATAGTCCACACAGTTTTGTAAAGTTTAACTTGAGTAAGTAGTTTAAAAGGTTTTTTTCGGTTAGTTCTTTTGAATCCTGTACCATCTTCAAGTCAGTGAGACAAAATAACGTAACTAGTGCCATGCTTGAACAGACTAAAGCCTGCCTAGCCCCATATCTCTAAAAATGACCAGAAGCTGATATTTCAGAGAATAACTTGGTTAAAATAGACAGGCAGAATTAAATGTTCATATATTAATCTTCCAATTACATTTGTAGTTTAATATGTGTTTCAAAAATGTTATAGGAGTTGTCATAGCTGTGACTATGCTGGATATGCTAAATAAGTAGCCTAACATTTCTTGAAAAGTTCCAGATTCCTTTGCATCAACAGCTTTCAGTACCAATAAATGATACAGATTAATTACAAATTATAATCACAAAGCTATAATTCCTTTGGAATAATTCACTTGAGTGTGTCATTATTCTTGCATTTTGAGATAGGGAGAATTTATATTATGGAGGAGGATGTATGGGTGGCAGCCTAGTGTTGGCTCTTAGCATTCAGTGTTCAGCTACAATGCTGGAGCAGTGCTACCCATGAAGGGAAACAAGGAATGATTATTTTCCTTTTTTTTTGCCTTGTTAATTGAACTTGATATTTGTTCATAGTCCTACTGTTAGACATTTCCTAGACTTTTTTTTTTTTTTATGTACTTCCTTTAAAATCTAATTATGATGATACTGAATTTTAAAAAGAAAATGTTAGAAACAGAGTGCTCAGAAACTGTTGAAAATGTGTTTCTCATACATGTAAGGACTTTTTTTTTTTTTTTTTTTTTTTTTTTTTTTTAGCATTAGATGCCTCTTTGTAATTGACTTAGGTTACTGTAGCCAGTAATGACCATTAGCAACACTTTTTAAAATTAGTGCCATGGCAGTGCTAGTATATTCTTTGGAGTTGAGCAACATTTTTTTTTTTTTTTTTTTTAAACAATATGTTGGCTGAATACCACACAATAGTTCTTTCCACTAGAGAAAAAACTTGAAACACCTATATGCATTTATTTAGTGTATTTTATGTTTCTATCAAACATTTTCCAGGATTTAGGAGTGTTTCTTTTCAATTTTCTGCAACAAACAAATATTATAATGTGAAGAGTTACAGCAGGAAGTAGTAGCTATTATCCTAACCCTGGTTTCAGTGTATACAGTATCATGTTTTCTCTTTATTTGATGAGCAGAAAAAAGAATCCAGGAAGTAAAATATAATGTTTTTATCAATACATCTGTACTGATAGTAGAGATAGCAGGGGTAACGCAATGGGGTAAGCAGTACAAAGTCAGGAGTGTGCTGGGTTATGCAATAACAACAATGGATGTGAAAGGTAAAATGCAATTCCCTGGAAGACCAAGAAGTTTCACAATAACGAGGCAGGGATCAAGGAAGAAAGTCACATTCTTGCTAGATACAGCAAAAGTCTCAGATTTGTTCTCTGACCTTTTGCTCTTACAAAAGGTGGGAAGAGGAAAGCCAATGACCATTTTAGCCAAAAGAATGAGTTCAGGAAGAGATTTCTTACATTGCTAGGAAAAAATTCCAACTTAAGGTAACAGAGAAGTAGAGAAGAAGGTGAAGATATTTATTGTTGTATATAATCCTATCGTGCTTTGCTTTTTATTTTTGTACCGATTCTGTTACCATGAAATTGGGCTTTTTGCTAAACACATTCTTATCTTTAAATCCTGTCTAGTGAGCAAGTTAACTCTGACTTCTCTCCTGAATAACAGAAATTTCACAACTGTGGCTGTGGAGATCATTAAAAGTAGGGGTCATTAGCAGGTGCTTGGTTCCCTTCTTCACTGTATTTACAGAATAATGCCATGTGCCTCCATAGAATGCACAAAGCAGTTGGAAAGGAAAGGTCAGGGGACATACATTTATATTTTGAGGACATGTGATAACCAGAAAAGCTATTTTGATAGCTGCATGTTAAAGGTCTTGGATACCATCTACTAGCATTTTGAGGAACACTGTAGGCTACCTGAACACTTACGTTGTTAAGATAGAGATGACCCATCTGGCTCCTTGCTTCAGCCCTTTTTGCATCACTGTAGCTATACAAACAGTGTATGGATTTTTTTTTGGTCCCAAACATAATAACTGTATCATGGGGGACTCTTCTGTGCTGTGTCAGTCTCTCCACTAGTTCAACTACCATTCCAAGTCTCTTCTTTGTGGTGGGGGACATTTGTCTGCTTCCCTTCATTCTTCCCTTGGAATCATGCAGTATACCTTTGACCCAAGATTCTTACCTATACAAATTAGCACAAACATTTCCATGCCAAGGAATATGGGAATGTTACATGACATGACAGGTTTTTCAATAATAAAATAATTAAAAAGAAGGAAATGAACAGTCACAACCTAATCCTCATCCACTTACCACAATATGGTTATACTGTATCTTGTGAAACAGTTGCCTTAGGGACCTACAGCAAAGCAGAGGAAGCACTTTGTTAGCACAAACGATTTTGCTAAGTAAGAACATGAGGTCATTTTGACAGTAATTTGAATTTCAAATGCAAACCAAAGACGAAATGAAGAACAGACTTCAAGGAAAACTGCAAGCTTTTTCTGATGAATTTATTACAATTCTTCTTAACCAAAAATCCCTAATTCTCCTGCTGGAAATCATCAGAGATCAGAAATTTAAAAAGTAACGTTATAAAATATGCATATTTTTCAACTCTTGTGAAGAGGGGAGATGTCATTATATCCATTCTACAAGTTAGGAAAGGACACACAGAAAGGCTAAGTGATTTTTTTGCATGCTGGAAAGACAAATGGGAACACATGGTCACTAGTTGTATCTATATAATTGGAAATTGGCTCTGTTTTAAAGAGTACCACTAATTCTGCAGACCTTCAAGGGGCTAAAGTAATCCCACACAGCTATAATTGTCTAAGTATTTATCATCTAGTCTATCCACTTAGTAAATAAGTATCTCATTCATTCCACTGATTTCTCTTTTAATCTTTGAACATTTTTTTGATTCAGAACTTTGTGTGTATGACTCCCTGTTCAATGCCTGACTTTTAGAAGCAGATGATAAATGAGATAAATTCAGCTGTGAGTCTCTAATGCAACCTAGCTCCAACAACAATGGTTGTCTCCTGATAAAAGACTGTATATAGAATTTGAACAGTTTCCTGAAGCTCATCAGACAAATATTCAAACATTTTCGAAGTGGCATTTTCAGCTCTAGGATTTTTTATGTGGTAAAGCCATATAATCACTTTGACCTTCCCAGCACCAAATTGGAGTTAGCAGTGCAGCCTATTCACTTTCAGTCATTAATAAAGGCCCTCTGGACCATCCTCAAAACATTTTCTATGCTTCAGAAATCTTTATAGTGACTTTGGGTCCATTTTCTTACTACACTAATACTAATTTATAGTTTTTCATTTAAATTATGTAAAAGATGCTTTGACTTCAACATAATAGAACTTGGCTGTTGTGAGCTACTCAGCTTCTGAACTCAAAGTCAAGAAAATTCACCGTTATAATACGAAGTAAATGACAGTAACTTGCTGGTATACTTTGGCTAGATATATCAACCTTCACTAGAATTGTCAAGAACTATTGGAGCATACTAGCATATGAGACAATGTTAGAGAGACTCTTGGAAAGGAAACTACCACATTTTGCTGAGCTATGTTCTTTCTTTATCTCTTTGAATTTTACACTTTTTGTTTCATTTTGTAGCAGATACCACTTGATCTTTTATAAAGTCATTACAGTTTTGTGAGTTTTTTTTTTTATTTTTTTTCCCATGAATTTAAGAAAAACAGTAACATGCCATTATAATAATTACAAGGAGAGAAATATGATGCATACCGTTTTGATACAGGACAATATACTACCATTACTGCAATTTATTGCAAGTTAGCCAAAATCTGTATGCTCTAAGATACAGATATATGAGTAAAATTTATATAAAATGTTGACTGTATTTTTCCAGCTTGAATTTATTATAATAAACCAATCAGTTTCAATTCCTTTGGAAAAGGCTTTGGCTGATGTTTCTTCAACTGTCAAACATTAGTCTTCTTTACAGTTTTATTAACTGATCGATCTATATATTGATCACATTCACTTTCATCAATGATCAATCTAGTCTTCCTCTCCTGAAGCTTAAAAAAACAAAAAAGGAAAAATAAAGAAAGATTTCCTGTATTTTGGAAACTAGGTTTCTGATGATTGCATGCCGCCAAATCTGCCTTATCTTTTTCATTTTTTTCTGAATACTGAGGGACCTCATACAACCTTGTGGGTGTCTGAGCACAACACCTAGACAGCTAATGAGTCAAAATTTCTGAAAACAAACAAGGTTTTTTTCACACACTGAATCTGTTTTCTCTTGAGCTTTTAGAGATGTAAAAGATTTTAATTTCACACATTGATAAAACAATTTCCGAAGTACACTTTGCTGCAGGTAGTTTATAAGGAAGTTATTGATTTAAGGAAGACAGTTGTGAATTTTAATAAATGCAGTTTCACATTGCCTGGACTGAGGTTTTTTGTCATCAAGCAATTGTCTATAAACTAACATAAGGCATCCTTCATTCTGTAGAGAGAATATAAGTAGTGGTGTTATGATCTGCAGAGCCGTGTTCACAATGTTTGACAGCAAAAAGAAAAAAATGTTCCAGGAAAGATCTGTCGGGAAAAAAGTATGGGTTTTTTGTTTGTTTGTTTGTTTTTTAAGAACATATCTTGTAACTTTCTTTGTGTTTTGTATAATTTTACATATTAGACTCTGGTGACAGAAGTCATTAAAAATAACACTATGTTGATTATTATTTAATACTAAAATTACATAGTTTTATGTATGCATTTGAGCTCAATCTACCATATTGACAAAAAATAATATTAGCAGAAACTCAAAGCCAACTTCTGCAATGGACAGAGTGGATCTGAAATCTCAGGTCAATAAATAAATTTCCAAAGCTGACAGAAATGTACATTGTAGCAAGAACATACAGTCTTTTCTAAATTCTCCCTTGAGTCATAAAGCTGGACAAGTGACAGAGTCTTATTAATAAACATTCCCCATAGGTTTGGAGGCCACTTGATACTCCAGATAATCCAATTCCTCTCATTATCTTCAGAAGCACTGTCTTAAATAGAATATATCCTCCTGGTCTTGCAAGCCTCTTGAAGTACTGCAGGAAGTTTATCATTTTTATGATAAGCTGAAAAGGGACTGATTTTCTCTGATTCCTTTCTACAGTGATCTTTTCTTTGATGAGGTTCCCATACATCTGGTTCTTCAGAAAGACCCAACTTATCCTTGGCCTTACTGGTTTATGAAGTTCATTGTTAGAAAATTAGTTGGGAAAAGGCTTTTTTTTTTTTTTTTTTTTTTAAACTGGTCTCTGAAAGAATATCTAAATAACCATGCAAATCTATCTCAAAGACTAGAACTAGAGAGATCAGAACAAATGTTGCATTGATGGTGATAAGAACTACTTGCAACTTAAAGCAGGTAGGTTACCTGATTTCTGTGATAAAAATGTTTGTAGTTGGAGATTGTGATGGAAGACAGCAGAGAAAGGATTGTAACTGTATCCATAGTTCTGCTGGTTGAGTTTGTATCTCGGGATGTTATCCTGAAGCATGGTGCTTAAAGCTAGAGTAGGATTCTGTTAAAAATGGCGGTAACCAGACTGGGGTATGTTGTTGCAATTTGCTGGGAATCCACTTATGAGTCAGTAAAAGAATGGTTTGGAATTACAAGCTAAACAGGAAAAACATAGTTAGATCTCTATGCCAAATAGAAACACTGCCTTAGAGTAAAACAATTGGTTTTTAATACCTAGAGACATTCATAATATCCACTGCAAAATCAGTGGAATTTGAGAAGCACCCGAAGACTAGGATGGAAAATGCATAAGAAAATTTTTTTGAAAAATATTTTTATAGTTTGGCTTGGCAGAGTTCCCTCATATTTCTACATTTTGGCTAAAAATTGTGTATATGAACTAAGGGCCAGAAACATTCTGCCATTTTTTCCGCATATTTTGTGGCAATGAAAGTCTATGCTCTTCAAGCAGCTTGCTAACTGATATGGTGCCACCATCTTGGCTGGGAGAAAGGAAAATATTGAAGACATAATGAGTAATCAGTGTGGCCTAGCAGGGGCTCAGAGAGAAGAAAAATACTGCAGTAATAAGTGAAAAAAATAATTACATGTTTATGTAAACAGAGAAGCATGAAAGAAAACAGAATGATTGGAACAGAATGATTTGGACAGTAAGGATTATACAATAGACTTGTGCTGCATTAAGGCTAAACTAACATGGCAGCTTCTTAACAGTTCCTCATTTAAGTAACTGTGCAAGGGGTACTGTATGATATATTTGTGATTAGACATTGCTTTTTCCGCTCTGCTATGATGCAAAGACAGCTTAGTTCAGTCAGCTTCTGAATCTATGGATTCCGTATGCCTGTTGGCTTCTCTGTACCGTGAGGTAAAAAGATTTTGTGGTGAATTTCCTCCTACTTTATATTGGCTGATATAGGACTGTCATATTGAATTATGATATCCCTAGAAAATATAGACTACACCTATATTAGTAAATTAGATGGCGCCTGCAACAATTTAGTGGTCTCACAAATGTTATAGTAGAATTTTCAAGGACTATTCCTGGTAGGCAGCTTCCCTGGTTTGGAGCTTGAATGTTTGGTATCATAGACGTAGGCTGTGCTGTGCCAGTTGGCCTCAGAGCCCTGGAATGTTCCCAGAGATGTTTAATTTGCTAGCACAGACTCAGCCATATGGTCCTGCTCTCGCAGTAGCCATGGCCATTAAACTACCTCTCAGATGTTTTATTTTGTACTGTCTCGTCTGGTGCCTCTTCCTCCTGTTGTGCAGTAGACTTGGTTACCTATAGTGTCACAAGGCTTGCTTTCCAGCTTTTAGATTAAATAGGCTTCTGAATCTGAAGCAAAGTAAGGATTAGATATCCTCTTCTGAGGGAGGAAATGGTGCCTTGTAGTTTAACTAGAACCCATTCCCTCCAAAGGGAGGAAGTGGATGTGCTTCTTCACTAGAAGGATTTTTTTCTGTTGAAGAGATATTTCTGTCCTTACTAGGATGGAGCTGTCCTGCTCTTCCATTGATAGTAAAGCAAGAATGAAGAAGACATTTTAAAGTAACTATAACACTTCAACTGGCGGAAGATAAGACCAGACATAGCTCCCATTTTTCTTTCAATTTCTTTTAGATTAATTGTTTGTACAGTGGCTAGAACTCGAGTGGTTTTCTATATATTTTTCTTCTCTGAAGATGATGCAAGATCTCAGAAAAGGGTCCTGCTTAAACAACAGCTGAAATAGCCTCAATACTCAGAAGTCAAATGTAGCTAAACTTTCTGTCTTCATAAAGGATGGAACTTAACCACATGAATATGCATGAAAAACATGTACTCACCATAACCCTGGAGCAACAGATTTAAGGCAACTTAACAGTCTTAGGTCTGACCAGTCTAAATAGATTCTAAAGCAATAAAAGATATTGTATTAGCAACAGACAGACTTACAACAGTTGGTTTTGAACTAGTTTTGTAACAGGTGATTTACTGTAATTTTCAGTAAAACCGTTTTCAAAATGGGCATGTTTACAAATGCTCAAACACTATAAAATTTATTACAAAATATGTCACTTATGAGCACAAATTAATTTTAACATAATTAATTTTAGCCTCAGTGACTTTGCATCACAGAAATAGATTTCAATAGACCAACATACTACTTCCATTTACACCCCAGAACCTGGAATTTCTGCCTCAAATGTATATATTTGTCAAAAAAATGGATATCGCTAGCCAAACTGGGTTTTGGAATACCATTTTAAAATGAGACAAGCCTTAGTAATAGAGATTTTGAAAATGCCAAACTGTATATTTCAGATATTTTTCAACAACTAAGCATCCACCTCAAGATGACTTAAAATAATTACCTGAAAAATGAAGTATTTGTAACTGACTCATGCATAGTTCACTAGCAGTTATGAGTTGTATTTGTTCTAATTAAGTCTAATACAGTTTTCCTCTTAAAAACAAAAGTACCTGTTTTAAAAAGATAGCCCAGGCTAACCCAAAAATTCCAAAGTATTTCAATGGTTTTGGATAAGTACCTTAATGATACAGGCTTACACCCCATATATTTCATTCAGAACCAAACTGCTATGTACGTTGTATTGAAAATTAACACTATTTAAAAATAATAACAATTCTTAATATCTTTATCCTGGTAATTCTTATGATGGCAAGAGAAGGACTTATTGTAAATCTGAAACAGATTTTGTTTTTAAAAAACTAGATAGTACAATAGTTTACTTGTCCCTTTCAGTCACAGGATTTCTGTAATTGAATAGCACATAAATAGTATTTCAAAGTCAGAGATTACAGCTAGGGATGTGATTTCCTCAAGAACAATTGAAAGCAATTAAACTACTTGTATCATGTTATAATATTTACATATTACATATATTCTATTCAGGACCATTATTTAGCTTGAAGGTTGTGTAATTGTACATGCAAGTAAACAAGACAGAACACACTCTTTTTACTGAATACTATACTGTTATTTATCATTAAATTCAATGATGTTCAATACATTTCAAAAACTAGTGACAGAAAACTGTGTAATTACTATTTTTGAGTGGAATGAGATACTCTTATGAGTGATAGAAAACCTATTACTGAGCTTCCTAGTACATACAAGTCAGTATTAGGAAAAAAAAATGTCTGAAAAATATTAAAAAACCCAAATATTTTCAATCTAGAGTGTCTCAAACCTGGATAAAAACTCAAGTCTTAACAGACATGGATTTGTAGGACAGGGGGAATGGCTTCAATAAATACACATCTGGTTCCATAAATGATCTTTCAATCACATCTCCAGGACTCATGACATTAGGTGAAAAATGAATAAATTTTATTTTATTCTTTTTAAAAACTAAAGCAAAGACATGAATGCTTTTAACATAGATTGGGAAAGTTTTATAAAGTTATCTGAATGAAGCTGAACATATCAAGAAGGGGAACACTAGGTACAAATCCCAAAACAGAAAAAAAACATGGAATAAATAACTTCTTTCTCCTATAACTGTGTCTCATGAGTTTTAAAGATAATAATCTCATGATTCTTTGGGAGTAAATAATGCTGTTTGAGTTTGAAATTGTAAATAAAACTTAGAAAAATATATATGTTCTGTTAGCAGGTATAAATATCACTAAAAGCTTCACTTCCTGAAAGATTACATTAATTGTACCATCTAAAAATAGTTCATTTTTTAACACAGTAGCTTGAAAAAAGTCATCAATCATTTAGGTTTATGAAATTCTGCATATTTATTTTAACTTTTAAACATAAATTTATCAAATAGAACTAAATCAGTTAATTTAAACTAAGACACACTAGACAGCAGGAAAAATGTATTTTTAAAATAAATGTTCTTAAATTAACAATACATTCAGACAAAACTGTAGATTAAGATAAATAATCAGGTATTTAATCATTCATTTAAACTGTCCATTGCATTTCTTTTGGTTAGCCATTTCTGTCTGTAGGAACAGAATAGAATAGAATCATAGAATCATAGAATGTGATTGAAGCATTGTGAATGAAGCGTCCATGATTTGAAGTAAGCTGATTGAGCTTTCCTCATTCTTCTTCTTACAAATAACAATTCTAATTCAAAAGAAATGTATGTGGAAAATAGAGATATTACTTGCAAAGCATATTAGTTTTTAAACTAATAGCTCAATAAGCATAACTTCAAATGAATGTCCCTAATTATATTAGAAAAGGCAGAAACAGTAAAACCTAAAGTGAACATTTCCATGAATAAAAGCTTCTCTTTTATGGTCATATGGCATTGAAAATTAATCTAATTATCTTGTGTTCTTTTCTTTCTACTCTCATCCATCTGTGTTTCTTATCCTTTCTTTCATATTTTGCCAGGACATACTTAATGAAAATATCCAAAATTCTCTTCATGGTAGTTTAAGGGACACAAGTGACCACCTGCAAAATTTTTATACGGTGAGCTACGGTGGCACAGGAAACCATATTGCACAGAACTCTTTCATACTTTGGGTCCATAATGCTCTGGTACATAAATAATCTATGCTAAATCCTCTACATTTAGAGGTAATTGCAATAATTGGAGTAAGAGTTGTACTCATCACCCTTCTTGTAGAATTTCACTAAATTTGTAGCTATTTTAAACTCAACTCCTGAAGTATGTAGTTCAATTTGAAGTAGAAAATACTTAGTCAACACCTTAGAAACCTGAATGAAGCTTTACCACTTTTAGGAATAATTAAAAATACTAAACAAAGAAAAAAAATTCCTTCCTTTACTAATTCTCTTAATGCTCAAATACAAACTTATTCTTTTTGTAGGAATAAATATAGCTATTTTTAATTTTAGAGAATATTATCAAAGCCTAAAAATTATTTACACTATTTAGCCTCATTTTAAATGTTGAGATGAACTGTTCCCTTAATTTACTTCCCCTAACACTTAGTCAATTAATTAGTCTCATCAAGGTTAATAGAGACAAATGCTAAAGCACCGTCCTGTGGATTAAGTATTCAACCTTCTTAGAACTCTTTTCCATTTTTCTCAGATTTCTGTATATAACTTCTCATCCTATCCTTCTCATACCTTCTTTTCTGGAATTAATTGATATTTTCTTTTTTGTGTGTTCTCTACATATTACAGGAAAACATATGAAAAGATCGTGTCCAAATTTTCTGCTCTAGTGAGAATCAGTGGAATTACAATTATATTAGTCCTTAGGAAATTTCACTTCTCCTACTACATTGAAAAATATGAAAATGTTCTCACATTGGTCTCTGTGAGTGTAAGAGTATATAAAACTGAAATTTTGAAAGAGAAATCCCCTCCACATCTGTAGTTCAGCCTACAAAATGAAGTTTTGTTATGTTTTTTTTTTTTTTTTTGGGGGGGGGGGGAGGTGTTGTGTTTTTGTTGTTTGTGTTGTGTTTTTTTTTTTTTTTTTTAAATCAAACAACTTGAGTACTCTTTGTAAAATATTTCTGAAATTTCTTTATGGTATGCAAACTGTAGTATAAACTAGGTAAAAGATGATTACCAAACTTTAGTATATGAATTTTAAGTTCTAATTTATCTTGAAGAACTTTCTGTCTGTTTGGATTTGTTTAATATTAATAATCCCGTGTGCTTGTAGTCTAAACATTGCAAATAGGGCTGAATTTACCGAAACAAATTCAGTTAATCAAAATGTTGAAATAGAAGAAATCACAGTAGACAAATCAAATAAATTGTAAATGTAATAAAAAAAATTTGCACTCACTCATCAAATGTACCTTACCTCAGCTATTTTGGTAAAGTTGAATACCTTCTTCATGGGCATGTAAACAGAAACCATTGCTTCTTCCATTGCTACTAACAGCAATTGTGAAAAAATTAGTTTAGGAAACCTTTGTTTAACTCATTGGTAAAACCTGAGCAACCTGAGAGTTGTAAAAGCATATAAAAAAAGATGAACATTTAGTCACATCCGGCTAATACTGTCTTATTCATCCTGTGATCTACATGCTTTCTGAATGATGTGTGAATTTGGGTCAAAGGAATAGGTGAAAAAAGGAGATATTAATTTTATTAAGGTTACTTTTTATTTTTACTTATATACAGAGTGCAAAACAGCAATTATATCACCTAGAAGTAGTATAGCTCAACTAACATTGCTGACACTAAAAAAAAAAAAAAAAAAAATCACTGTGAGGAAATTATCTAACAAATTACATTGTCACCTACTAAGATCTCAGTCAATCAGAACCAAGGGCAAATCACAAAGAGAGGAATTGGAACTGATTTATGTAGCATCAACAGATTGGTTCCAAGACCAATAGCATTCTCCACAGAGGGAACTGCTATTCAAGCTTTAGTTACTTTCTATGAAAAGAATATTTGGTAGACCACTGTGTGTGACACTAGGGAGAAAGAAGAAATTGTTGTGGCTAATATTACATTTTCATAAAAACCCAGGCAAATAGTTAACTTACTGATTTAAAGGGGGATTTTGTTTCTGCTAAAGAGAAATCAGAGACAGAATTGTGTAGAATTAAGAGGTGGTGCTTAAGTACAGCAAGTGCTGTATGGATTTTTTTTTAATATTTTTTTTTTTAAAATACTGATTCTAGTAGTTGAATTACTTTGCACAGAAGTTTTGGATTACTTTTTCTCAAGTAACTGTGAGCTCTGGAGTATGTTCCTGTTTTTCTGGAAGTTCGAAGACGCTACATGACATACTGTTTTGAAGGGTAATATCATAAATGCTGAGCTCCTATCTCTAAACAAAAATTGCTAGAGGTGAGCAAGAGGGAAGTATCTGTGTGTGCATTGAAGTTGAAAGGTGTTTTATGCTATAAATCGGCGTTTTATTTTATAACTTGGTGTGCTTTGTGAGCTTTAAGTAGCAGCAGTAAAGTAGGAAGTTCCTGTGGCACTGTCAGCAGACCTTCAGATTAACAGCTTTTCTTTTTACTCTTCCTTGGAGAGCATCAAGCCCTTCTTTACAGTGTTTTATATGTATTAAATACTATTGTTCTGATGATAAGCTGTGCTGCATTATCTTTCCAAAAATTATATGAGAACCTCTGGGTCCATGGACATAGCAAACAACGGGTCTTGTGTTTATATAATGTTTTTTCAGACTGCTGAGTTCTTGCATGCGTATTAGTCAAAAGTTAAGCTGAGATTCTACCAAAAAAAAAAAAAAGTAATAGTTTATCATATTGCATCTGCATCCCTTTATTATATTTGCAGCATGGCAAGCTCTTCATTTTAGATAATATATGGAAGTATCTTTTTACATTGAAGGACCTCATATGCCTAAGGACTGTATCACATCAAATGTGCTTCGCATTGTAGTCTCATACATCTTATCCATCTTTTTGGAGATGCAATGAAAATAATCTGTACAGAGGGCTGGGAGGATGATTTGTTTCCTGTCCTGACTAAGATGTATAGACTTCTCTTTTCTCTGTACACTAGATGTCTGCCTAAAGGTGTCTGACAGTTTCCCTAGTATTCTAGTGAGATGAGATTTATTATTACTATTTTTCTTATTTCAAATATGAAAGTTTTGATTTACTCATCAAAGTACACTGTCATCTGAAAAGAGGAAGATTTCAGGCTGGCAGTGATCTTCACTTACGATCACTTAGAGTGATCTTTAATTTCACTGAAACTGATATTTTGTGTTTCAATGAATGCAGATGACTCTTGATTTTTTTTTTTTTTAAAGTAACCCAGAGCAAGCTTTCATCCATTCTAAAGAACTGCTATTTTTAATAATAACAAGACAAAAAATGTACCGAATAAGCTGACAAAAATCTGTAAAATGTATTGAATGAGTGTAGTCACAAATAAAAGGCAAAAGATTTGTTAGAGGCCTAGACTCAAAGCTAAGTAGAAATGATTGCAACTTGCAAACATGTGTTTCACTTCCTCTAAGAGAATATTGACTACTCACTTAATAAGATACATACTCAGCGCCTAGAAGTCTGGGCGCTGGTTATCTTTTGTGCAAGACTTGATTTAATGGGCATGATCACAGAACGATCAGAGGACTGTGTAGTGTTGGTTATCTAACAGAGCTGCAAATAGCCTTTGGATCCCAGGCAGTAGGTACCTGAACATGTGTATGTCAACAGGTCATTGCAGAACTTAGACCTCTTAAAAGGCAAAGGTTTGATTGTCATTTCTGGTGGCTGCACTTTCTCTTCACAGATGTCTGGAATTCCACATTAAATCTTCTTGATGCTTTGATGGTCTTCCCCTCAATATGCCCACAAGTGCATTAGATATAGTGTGGCCAGGAACTTTGGATCTTGTATCGAAATTCTGTCAAGTATTTCCCCAACTACCTTGCCTCTATGGCACTCTCAAAGCACACCCACGGGGCAGGGCACTCGTGTGGACTGGGGAAATGCATTAAAAATGTATTAAGCAAAATAAAAATGGAATCTGAATTCACCCACTGAAAATGGATTCATTATGGTTGACTGATATACAATAGAGGATTGGCAGCGTCTGCATTCGCAGGGACTTGTAACAATGAAATGCTTTAACTTCAGGATATACTGAGGTTTATAAATGTTGATTGAAGCTAGATCTTCCTTGGAACGTCACATAAGGGAACTAAGTCATCCAAAGCAATAGATTTAGTGACTCAACACTATCTTTGATAGCTCCTGTTAGGTAGTTTATATGACACCCTCTCAGCATACTGTTCTTGTGTGCCCTTATCTTAAATATTTCAACTCCTGAACTATGGGACAGGAAAAACTTGATGGAATAGATAGTGGGCTTATAGAACCTGTCCTTGCACTAAAGAAAGTTGAATAGAAAACACTGTGGGACAAAATATTTAAGTGATTTTTAAGTGATTTTAATGAATCTGGAGAATTTGCTAAAAATAATAATAATAATAAAAAAGAAACAGCAAGGATAAGTGTAAAATGCTACATGCACAAAAAAAAATTACAAATATAAAATGGATAACAACTAAAAAATCAGCAGACTAGCTAAAATAGGAAGACATTTAATTTGAGTTAATATTATTTTGCAGACATTTTACACTGAAATGTAGTTTAGTGTAGAAGATAAAGGAGATTCTACTCCATTAAGAGTCAGTTAGGCACTCACTACAATACTGCCTGGTTTGGAGGTGAGAGGTAGACAAGCTGCAGGTATTCCACCAGAGAAGTGTGACATTAAAATATGAGATGTGAAGAAAGAATGGATTTTTTTTTCTCTTTAAAGGTTAGGTCTGGGGAGGGATATGTGATAACTCTTCCAGTATACTAGAAAGGCTGATTAACTGTTTTTCTTACAAATGAAATAAGAGGAAACCTGTCTGTTGCTTTTTTGGGAGGAAGATGTGTTTTTTGGGGGGTTTGGTTTTCATTTTTTTGTAAAGTAAAGAATTGTTAGATCTGATAAGAAAATAAAGTAATTATTGATGGCTTTCAAAGTAGATGGAAGAATGTCTTTCAACAATTATTTTTTAAAGAAATTTAGCAAACATCTTTGACAGATAGATTTGATCCTGCATAACAGGTGGACTAGATAATGTCCTGCAGTTAGCTTCCAGAATTTTTTGTGTTGGTTTCTTTTTTACATAAGAACAGTAGATTAACAATCAATTTGTCAGTAATCTTCTCAGTAAAACTCTTCCCAAGGCAATAGTTCTTATTGATCACAAGTCCTACTCTAAGCACTGACAAATGATTTAAATATTTCATCGGGCTTTGTTTAGGAGAAGGCTCATTAATATGCCTGTCATTTCATAATTTGACAAATTAAGAAAAATTGAAATAGCAGTATATCATTTGTATAATGCACAGGATTTTATTGGCAATGGAAATCATTGTATTTCGAGGCACCTTGAAAGCAAGATGCTTACACAAATTAATATATGAACTGGAGTAGTTTTCAGGAAAATTATATGCATATTAGTATTTTGAAACACAACAAAATTTCAATGTAAGGTCTTTCAATGCCATCTGTGTGCCATTTGGATAGTCTTAGCCATGCAATTATGTGCATATTGTGCAAGAATATCATCTCACCAAATACTTCAAGTGGCAGTTCAAGAAGCAGAATATACCCGTGTCAGAAATGGACTATCAATTCTGATTGTCCATGACAGGATACACAACAAAATGCAGTTTGCTTGCAAACAAGATGTAGTTTGGATGTAAGCCTGGAAATTTTTTGTCCTTGAGTTCATGATCCAATACATGTCAAATGCTCAGCATTTCTTCAAACAAATTTTCAGGCTGTCCCCCAAAGGAAACAACTACCTTGGTGGTCAGTGTTATCAAATTTTACTGGTGTATCAGCTGAATGGTTGGAAAGTTATGTGTAAAAAGGCTAACAGAAACACAGGACTTGTAAAAGTGAGGTGAAGTAGTGTGGGCGGGAAGAGTGTTGTCACTGCGTGAGCTTTTGGACAAGAAGCTTAAAGAACAAAACACTGGAGGAAGCAACAGCTTTAAATAAGCAGGGTTTTGTTTTTCTAGCCTTGGGAGGGAAATGCAAACACGGCAAACCTCAGTGTAATTCAGTGGCTGAATAAACACTCAAATGAGAAGATTGTCAATTAGTTGCTTTACACCATGTCGAAGGATTTGTTTTAGTGTTGCTACTTTCCTTCAGAGCGCTTGTGTGCCATGATATTCCCACTCATTGCTGGCCATTACAGCTGCAGTGCTCACATCTATGTTTTACTTAAAGATCCATAGTACAATAGGAGGCAAAGTTCACCATTCTAAAAAATACAGATATCTCAGCTGACTAAGCTGCTGGAACTTAAAAGAAATATGAAATTACCTCCTTTGCTGATTTTGCTGGTGTTCTTGCTGAGAAGAGCAAAGAACATTCAAGTGTTTTAGGCAGCTTCAAATAAATCTTTAGATGACAGTCCATCACACAAATATTCAATGAGGAAGTCTTTTTTGAATTTTTGGAACAGCAATTTTTTTTCCTCCCTCATTTAGGATCTAGACTTTTATTTTTATTATTCAGCATTCAGAAGTAATAGATGTAACTTTTAGGAATGCAAATAGCAAACTACATCTTTCTGCAGAATCATAATCCTGAGAATCACAAGGAAGAAAATTGTACCTAGGGCCTTCCTCATGCTCAAATCCTTTAAAAAAAAAAAAGGTGAGGAGGGCACAAAATTATACAGGTATGTTCAGAACATCAGTCGTTTTTGCATCCAGCTGTATCTAAACATAAATGAGCAATTTCCTTGCAATAAGAATTGTGGGAGAAAACAAGGAGCAAGTGATGAGGTGAGAAGAAATTTAATAAGAAACAGCTATATAGACCTCCATATAAGGATATCTGCAGTGTACAAAGTGTGGGACAGGATATGCCAAATCAAATTGGAAAATGTATTATGTTTAGCATGCTTTTTCTTCTTCCTACTCATGATTTCAAATTTGATAGACAATCCTGGTAGCAGTCTATTATTGACACAAAATGACTTTTGTCACCAACTCACTTTACCACTGATGTATACTGACTCAAAATCTTTGTACCCAATACCATTAAAATTTGTCAGCAGTTCCACCAACCTCTATGTTTATTCCTGTGAAACCTAGTCCCTTTGTTTTGGTAAATCATATATATTTGTTACTAGGGTTTTTCTGGTATTGTTGCATTTCTGTTGGAAAATCAATGATATGAAACCATTTTTGTATTGATTTATGGCAGTGGAACTCCTCTGCAAGGCAAGTTCCTTGCACCACTTCTTAAAGTGTAAAATGCTCAGATGACTGTTTGCCAAGAAAACTGCATATTTTAGGAGAAAAAGGCAAAGATATATTTTAAAAATGTGTTTCACTAAGCAGATTGCTTCTAATACTTTTATACTGTAATTTTTTGGAAAGTCTTCAAAATTAATTACATTTCTATACCTAATATTCAATGGCTGTAAAAGTATCACCACATTTGCACCTAGATTTATTTTGGTGCCAGATTTTTGGTTTTTTTTAGATACTGCATACTATTGGATATTATCTTTATTTTCAAGATTTCCTAGTCGCCAGGGTTTTTTTTCGTCTTTCTAACCTCCTTCAAACTTGTTTGTTAAATTTCTTTCAACGCCATTAAATATGCAGCCAATCAGTAGATCTTAAGCTTGCACAAATTGTCATAAATACATGGAAAGAAAACTTACTTACCAGTGGATCTATATCACCTTAAAAAGTGAGCTAAATCTTTGTCAAAACTAGAACTTGATTTTCTTTCACAAGGTTTGAGGCTTAATTTTTGCTAGCATATATGTATTCTTTATAAGTAGAGCATAACATACTTGAGTCTTCTTATGGATTTTTTTCCATAACTATAATTTAGTCTTTAAATTGCTGATATCTCCTGAGATATCACATGAAGTGAATCTTGTGTTTCTCATATCTTTGTGCTTTTTCTGCTTGCTGGGCCCAGCCTGTACAACACTGTTATAGTCCATTTTTAATTCCCACAGTTTTAACAGTAACTAAATAATTACAGTCTTTCCTATTTGTCTTCACATAAATTGGTAAATATTTGCAAAAGTTGAGGCATATAAACAGTAGGATAGATGCATAAAAGAATCTTACTATATCTATTTTTAATTACAATAACTTTCAACATCAAACAGGATTCCACAAAAAAAAAAAAAAAAAAAAAAAACCAAACACAACAAAAAAAACCCCCACAACCCACAGGGATGTAAGAAAAAGGAAATTAGTAATTCAAAATCAAGAAGAACCCTTATTAGATTTTGACATGTAAAGTACCAAATGACATCAGATTTACAGGTTGTAAAATAGTTCCCTATTGTAAAAACAGAAGGGCAAACATTCAGGTTAAGGTACATTATTCTCTTGATTCTATTACAAAGTACAAAGTCTTAAATGCTGGGCTGCCTAGACAATGCGGGAAGAAATTGAGGAAACAAAAAATGTTCAGTTTTGTAGGAAATTCTTTGTGTACTGCTTCCAGGAGCCTTTTCTGTCCAGGAATTGATAGCTGCAAAGCTTTAGAATCATCAGGTAGAAAGAGTACTGAAAGGCGTATTTTGAGTATTTAGAGTTGGATTGTTTCCTGTGTCCCTCACCTGTATTCTTATACATCCTATGGGAATTTGCACAGTGGAGGGTCAGAGTTTTCCAGTAATCACCTGGACTAGTAAGGGTTGCACAGAACCTTCTGTGAACTCATTACCTCCCGGTGAAGTTATTACAGGCTAAACCTATGTTCAAGATTACCTGATGGGCTCACTACACTGCCAATTTCAGGGGACTTTTGCGAAGGTTGGTATTAATAACTTCAACTTGGAAAAGTTCAGATTTAAGATAATCCACAGTAAAAATTTTAAGAAACTTAACTTTTAATATCATGCATAGTTCTGTTGATTTTTAGAGTTATGGTTCATGCTTAAGTTACTTACATGGTTTACAAATTCTTTGATGGAACAAGGGCCTACTAGTGTCAAAATTTGAATTCTGCTGATCCTGTCCTCTCACTTCATGGATGCTAACTTTATAATGTTCCTGCCTTCTTCTAAACCTGCTTGTGCTTTCCTAAGGCCAAAATTTATGTGCAATTATATAGTTTATGCAGAATTATATAATTAGGTACATAAAGAATCCAAACAATGCTGATACCTTGTAAATGTTGGAATTCAACTGTAAGCCACAAGAAACAGTGCTTTGTTCACTTACAAAATAGTGTTGGCAACGTGTATTTCTGTCATACCTTTAGAGTTTCTACAGGTACTCCAACTTCAGTAGATAGTCTATAAATCTTACCTTCTTTTCTTTCCATTTTAAAATAGTATAGTGTTTCTATTTGCTTTGGCATTTTAAAATATACGATTCATCTTTTTGTTTCATAATATAATGGATATTTCAACAGTAAGTTAGCATCTTTCATCCACCATAATGGAATTGGTTGTGTACTAAGTTTGCTGTGATCAGCTACAAGAAAATTCTTTAGCTTTTCACTGATTTCATATTTTTCTAAAAGTTATTATTTTCATATTTGAAATATTTCAGATCTTTAAGAATCTGCTTGGTTTTAAATATGAACATGAGTCTTTTTTAAATTAAGTTATTTGCTGATATGTGAAAAAGTATTTTCTGGTTCTGCTGCTGTCAGGAGTGGGAGTCTATTCTTTTTAAGAGTGCCAACAACATATTTGAAGTTAGTTCATATATCAATCAGCCTCCAAAATCTTGGGAAAAAACATTATCTGGCAAACCCCAGACACCTCAAGAGAAAGAGTCAGGTAGTGGGAAGGTAAAGAAGCTAAAGGACAACGTAAAACATTATGGCAGAAAGGTTTCAGTTGGATAAAGTGAGGCTGTATCTACATTAGGACATAGGGTACTGCAATAGGATGAGATGCATGGAGAAAGAAATTTGGTGATGAAGACCTCACATTCACAATATCCATATTTTGGAGGGGGAAAGGAAGGGAAGCTTTACTTTGGACTATCTCTATTTTAGTTCTGCAGGCTAAATTGTATTTTAGTTCCACAAGTTGAAACATATGAAGGGTTCCTGGAGTGCACCTTTTAGTGTATTTACCTAAAACAGTATAGATTCCAAAAGGAGCTCAGTTTCTGTGCTCCAAAATCGCAGCCAATGTGGCATGTGGGCATGATCAAAAGCAAAACCTTTGCTTGAACTAAAATGCGGATTAAGTATGTCCAAAAATAAAGCAACCACGTTTCATATAGAGTTTATTGAAGATTTTCATGATATCAGGAGCTCCATAACCAGAAATTCCAATGGCATTGCAGGTGTCATGAGCCAAACATGAATTACTATCTCTCTCTTATCAGCTCCAGTCCCAACTGGACCCATTTACAGATCTCCAATATATGATGTCAAAACTGCAAGCATATAAGTGAACACTGCTATCAGTTGGTCTAGATTTCATCTCAAGGCCAATGTTATTCATTCCAGTCACATACACCTTACATGAGTAGTGCATATCTTTTTTATAGGCTGCTCTACAAAATGAAGTGTGAGTGCAGAGTTCATCATAGTTGTGCTGCACTGATAGGACTGAAAGACGAGAATCTGCTTGTTGGTAGATTTAGCACAAAAAGGGCAATATAGTAATATCATGCATGATCCAGGTCAGAACAGTTGCATGTTCTACCACCCTTTCCCATTCCTCCTCCTCCTAAAAAAGGGGAGGGGAAAAAAAAAAAAGTTGATATTGCACCCTTCATCTGTTTTTCTGATGTTTCTATCAAAAGCAGGATTTGTGAAGATGTTTTATTCTGGAACTGGTAAACTAGATCAGGAGTTTATGCAATGACAAACAGCACCACATGCCTGACTGCATTATTTGCTACCCATTCTCTTCCTATCCACCTGCCTATGTATTTATCTATCTATCACTGGATTTACCTCCATTTGCTAGTCTTCCTATAAAAAAAAATCTAGTAAATATAGACAGAATAGCATGGATGAATGCAGACTTAAAGAAAGCTGAGCTTTCCCATTTTTCTTTATGCCTGGGACAAATACTATGCTGCAGACTGCAAAGCAGTGCTTTGTTTTTGGACGCTTTTTGGTGTGGTTTTTTTCTGATTCAGTCTTTTTACAGAAGGCAAAAGTGATCCCTATCTAGTGGATATGGATAGTGCATGCTTTTCCTGTGGCATCTTAGTCTTATGGACAGAACAAATGTGCTCCTGAAGTGCAACTAGTCAATTTAAACAATGTTGAAGCTTCTTGCTGGCATCTAATACCAAGTGATAATTTTGTGTTATCCTCTTACTTTTCATCTTCCTATTCAGTGTCAGCAGTGTCTTAGCTTTCCATCTTCTAAGTTTTTCATTTGTCTTCTGACAATTTGCCAAGTAATGATGTTCTTCCAAAGAACAATCTTTGAGCCCTCATAGAGGATTTTTACCTACTCTTACAAATGTTTGCTTTGAAGTGAGGAAGCTGTGATCTGAAATATCACTGATGTATCTGCAGGTTGAAATGGTGCTGAAAGGTTCAAAACAGATTTATAATGAGATCTACAGAAGTAAATGATGATTAGTTTTAGCACATCTGTTAATAAGATTGCATGTGAAGGTAAATATACTGTAGTCTTAGACATCATGAAAATTATTGGCTAAAAGGAAATAAAGAAGAAAAATTGGATTGGAGAACAATTATCAATAGTGCATTACTGCAACCTAAGTCTGAATAAACTGCTCTTAGAGAAAAAAAACCAAAGGCTGACATGCTGTGTCCATTTCTAACAATCAATATAGTGACGAATCATGTGGAGCACAGAATGGTGTCCACAGCTAGGATCTTTATTTGCTTTTAAGCAGATTAAAATGTGAAGTTTCCTTAAATGTAAACAGAACTATATTTGAAAACATAAATACTCTAGTAAGATATATTTTGAAGCTGTGGATTTAGTAGTGTGTTATCAGCATTTGTGTATATTTGATATTCGAGTGGGCTCTTGTTTTACAAATTTTTTTCATCTACAGATTGTTCTTGATATAATTTAAAAGCAAATGACAGAGATATTCCTAGATGCAGCATAATCTTGGCTGATACTTTTCTTAATATAATATTTTTCTTACATGAAGACTTTTATGTATTTCTGGTGTAGAAAACATTTTTATGTTTTTCTCAATTACTAATCCCCAAACTATTTGGAGGTGAAGGAAACATTTAAAAACTCAGAGGAATAACATCTTGAAATAGACTAATATTTTGTTTTCAGTACCTGTTGGAAGGAGACAAAGATTGATTTAGGGACCACTTAAGCAAACTGGATATACAGAATAGATGGAATGGGACTGGCTGGCATGCTGTTGAAGGAAATGGCTGATGGCATTGCAAGGCTGTTCTCTATTAACTTTGAAAGATCATGGGGATCTGCAATGTCACTGATGACAGTAAAAGGCATAAATGTCACACCCGTGTTGAAGAAAGGAAAGGAGGAACATCTAAGGAACTGCAGGCTTTATCAGCTTCATTTCCATCCCCAGGTTGACTGGCCCTGTAAGCAAAAGGAGAGAGATTGACATTGCTTACTTTGAGTTTAGCCAGGTAGCTAATAGCATCCCAGTAGCCAAACTGGGGAGATGGCTTGGAACATGGACTATATGGGTGTGGAAAACTGACTAAATCACTGGGCTTTGGTACTGATCAACAATTTGATGCCTAACTGCTAGTTAGATGTTCATTAGAGATGTTAAATAGATCAATAAAAACTAGACAGTAGAGGAAGAAGGTGAGGGAAAGGGGTGTTTTCTTCCAAGGAAACCATTGCTCAGAGTCTGGCTGGCCATTGGTCTGCTTGTGGGAAGCAATGAGTGATTGCTTTTTTATCAATTGTTTTTATTGTTTGTTTGTCTTGTTGGCTTTGGTTTGGTTTGGTTTTTTCTCTTTGCTGCACTTACTAAACTGTCATTCTGTTCACCCATGAGTTTTCTCAGTTTTGCTCTTCCTGTTCTCTACCCAATCTCACTGGGGCTGACAGTGAATGAATGGCTGTGTGGGTGCTTAGCTGCTGGCTGGAGTCAGTCCACAACAAGAACCTCGGTGAGCTGGAGGAATGGGCTTATGAAGTTCAAAAAAACCCAAATGCTACCTTGAGCTTCCTGACATATGAAGAAAATTGAAGGATGTACAAATAACATATCGAAAAATAAAGTTTGTCTTGTATCTTTATTATAAATTAACAGGGATAAACGAACAGGAAGATGACCAATGTCACCCTGTGGGTGGTAACTTTTGTAATAGGTTTTAGAATAGGCTTTTAGAATATACTGTCTAAACATAGCTAATACTGTTGCATCATATTCAAACTATATGTTTATGTCACCTCCTTATAGATTCTTGGCTTGCTCACACTTTAAGGATTGTGTACGATTCTTTTCCTTTATCTTGGAAAATATATGACAGAGCTGGAAAAGGTGATTCAAGGGAGGTTCCAAACTAATGGAATAGTAAGCTAAGACTCTGCAATGTGGAACAGATGTGACTTACTGCGTATCATGGCTGTCTACAAAACAAATCTTCATGGAGAGAGAGGCTACAGAGCAGCCATTCACTATAGCTTTCAGGACAAGAACTAGGTGCCAGCATATTAATATATAAAAATATCAAAAGGAGGTGGTTTGTCTCTAAGTAGGTAATAGCCGTACAGACCTTGCCAAAGTGTGATGAGGTCGCAAAACATTTACCTGGGTTCAAGCAAGATCCATCAGGAGTTAATAGACAAACAGCACGAAACTCAAAGTCTGAGCTGGCAATCATAGGAAGCAGTATTGGGAAAGAAGTACAATATATATAAAAGGAAAAAGTATATTTTTGAAATATATAAAGAGATTTTTAATCTTCCTTATGACTGCTATTAGAGACCCCTGACCTCCTGAAGGCTTTATCTGTTGAGTTGTCTTAAAGACTGGGAATATTTACACCCATTCCCATGAAGACTTGAATGTAAACTGTTTAAACCATTGCAGAAGTTAGGCTGGATGCTCTAGTTTGAGCCTGAAAAAGCACTATTCTAATTTGATTTAAACTGACAAGACATATTTAAGCCACGTTGAAGGAAGAGTTTAGGAGCTGTAAATGGTAACTAAATTCTTATAAGAAATATATTTGTTGTATCTATTTAGCTAGTTGAGTTTTTAGATATAGATGTGTAACTTAAGCTCAAAGCAGACAGGGTGTTAAGAAAGATGTACTTTCAGAGGCTTGGTTAATCAGCTATTGCCTGAATAATTGGGAAGGAACAAAGGCAAGCACAGTGCTCCAGAGGTTAGTGTTGCTGTAGAAGGTGGGAACCTAAATAATGACATATAAAATAAAGGCAAAATGAATTCCAACTAATTCTAACTCAAATTCTAGTAGACAACAATAGGTCAGAAAAGAGACTGCTCATTAAATTTCAGCAAACTTTACTCTTAATTAGTTTTTTTTTTTTTTTTTAAAAAAAAGTACCTTAGCATATGTGTAAAACTAGTCATTTGATACATAAAGTGCAAACTAGAAATACCATGGAAAAGAGATGTGATAAAGTTTTCTGGTGATTTTGTTTACTCAGAACAGACCTATCATTGGAAGGAACATGTACATAAGTAGTAAAAGCCAATTTTAAACTTAACAGAAGCAATAGAAGTGACAAATGATAGCCAGCAGGACTCTATGCTGTTGCAGTTTGCTGAACCAGATGTCCAAGAGATTTCCAAAACACTGAGAACAGAAACATAATTTCTTACATGAAAGTTACCACGGATCATCTAGATTGCTATTTTACCTTGCAAAATCACAAAAGTATTTGAGAAGCTCTATTTTTTTTTGTAGGCAAAACAGTTGGAGTCAAAATCTATATATTGTTTCATAAAAAACTCAGTTATACCACATTCAAAAATGCTACTGTGTTATGACACTTTTGCAAAATGAGGTTGTCAAAACTCACCCTATTGACAATTATAGGAACAGCAGACCTGGGGAATATTGACATAGACCAAGCTTGACAAAAAAAAAACTGCTAGTCACTGCTGTAGCAATAAAGCACTTCTTGGTGTCGTGCATAAAACATAAATAAAACTATTCCAGTAGCACCACAGTGAATTCTGTCAAGCACATAGGCAGCAAAGTCAGTGAACATGGTGGTAGCTTTAGAGGCTGTCTGACCAAGAGATCACGTGTTGCTGATGAGGTCCACCCAGGTCACTCTTTCTGGGAGTTTATAGGAAACAGAGTATATGGCTGGATACAAGTCTGCCTTTGGAGACATCAAAAATGCTGCTATGCAAAGTAAAGATAAGGCCATATATGATGAGGAGGAATTAGAAAAATTAATTAAAAGTATCAGTAATTTTCAGTGAGAGTTAGATTCCTAAATCTCTCTTGGCTTCATTTACCATACTGTTAAAGATATCAAGAAAGAACTTACAAGACTGTAATGTCTGAAATTTCCTTGAATGTAATAGCCATTGCAGAAGTCCTCACCTAGAATATAAAAATGGTTTCCAACATAGGAAATAAGTCAAATAGCTTGTCGCTATTATTCATATCTGCATGATAGTAAAAGTTGAGATGTTGAGGACTTCTGCTTCATTATTCTAAGCTTTGCATACCTGATTGCTACAATCTAGGGTCAAGCTTTTCTTCTATTACTTTTCTAAAAAAAAATTTTTAAATTAATTAGTGTCTGAGACACTATAACTGCTGTCATTAATAGATCACCTTCATCAGCCACATCTAGGTCAAAAAAAAAGGAGGGCATTTGGAAAAAAAAATATTCACAAAATAATTGAGGTACTGCATTGTGAAATATATCAGGTGATCGCAGTCTTCAGGATGTGCTTCCCTTCATTCAGCTAGATCTAAACCGGCTTTTTCCCCCCCTCATGCTTGTAAAACAGGTCAGAAAATCCATCCTACTGTACATTATTTCCATTGACTTTAAATGAAACACAATGTCCACATTCTGGTCTCCTTGCCAGCCAAGTTTACCTATTGTGCTCCTTTGCCCACTCCTGACCTTTTTCACATCCTTTTGTTCGGGTTTTCATAAAGCCTTTTCCATGATGTATGTCGTGCTATGACTTTCTACCTGATGAACTAATTTACAGAAATGAGTCACAAAATCCAGACACAAAAGTCGTATCCATGTTACACAGGAATATGAATGCAGGCAGCTGTTTATCCACTAGTGCTTAAGAAACATGGCAGTATTCAGAATGGAATTCTGTTTGAGTTCCAGTTTTTTTCTTTTACTAGAGTCTTATCTTTTTCTAGAAGATAATAGAAACTTAATCCATGTTACAGACTGATATTCAGCTTCTTATCCATATGTTTTGTGGGACAGGAAGGGAAATGAAGAAATGAACCAACCTTAGTTGAACTTGTAGGGTATTGTCACCATTTTTAAATTCCTTACCTACTGAGTTTAAATAGAACTATCCCATTTATAATGATGTGCCCAAAACCAGGAAACAAAGCAATGACAAAAATGAGCAAGTTGGCCAGTGTTTGGCCAAGGGGATAAAGATAGGAGCAGATAATAATAAAGAAATGACAACAGTGCTTGTACAGCTAGAAGGTCAAGGAAAAAACAGGAGAGCAGCGAAGTGTATGACTAATGCTGTTATAAGAGAATACAGGGCACGAAGAGTCAAGAACTACAATAGTTGTGTTGCAGAATTGTGCATATAAAAAGAAATCCATCACTTAGGCTGTATTATTTCTTGTGTTTTGTATTTTCCTTCTGTGTCAGACAATCTAGAAAAAGCTGAGATTAATTAAACTACATAGTTTTATGTCATGCTTTTCTTAATTATTTTAATTAAATAACTTAATAAGTATTTTAATTATTTAGATGTATTTTGAATTCTTTTTATTCTTTAAATATCCCATCATGTCTTCTAAAAACTTCTTCTTGAGTTAAAAAATAAAAACCAAAAATAAACATCTATTGTATTAAGACAAACCTTGTGTTGTTCCTGTGTTGGATAGAAAACATAGGCTAGAAAATATCAGATGATATTTGTATTTAAAATTATTCATAAGGTATTTCTTTACAGCATCCTATATTTATGATTCTAATATACGTTTATGATTCTACTTTTAAATGATTCCACTTTAAAATGATTCCTGTTTGAAATGTTCTGCTTCAGGAACATTTTAAAGGTAGTAAATGGTCATTTAATTTCTGTTACTTGTTTACATATATGTTAAATAAAGTTTAAGCAAGTCTTGAGATTTGAAGACAAAGGAGAAGTCAGTGACCCCTTGGCCATCATTAGTATTTTGAGTCCTGCCTTTCATCACGGCTCTGAGCTCTGGTTAAGCTCTACACTAGATGAAGAACAGGATTCCAAGGAGCAGGGAAGTAGTAGGACCGTGAGTGAAGGGGAGGCTTGAAAGACAATATGGCAAAGAAAGAAACACCAGAAGAATTAAAGGCAAGAGAAAGTGACCACCCTAACAATGAGCAGGATGAACAAAAAAGGACACATTTATAAAATTTATCAGGCCATACTGAATAGAGATAGTAGCAGGACTAGCAATGTAAGTTTATAATGTTATTTGACCTAGGATTGCATCCATACATCTGCTTTTATTAGGCTTTCTCTTATTATAAAACACTATGACTTCCTGTTCTAGTTGTACAACAAAATGTAGTAGATACTATTGCGGCAGAAAAATTTGCCTATTATCTAGTAGTTGACAAGCTCATTAATGTTTGTGCTGAGTGGGGAAGAAAACTTTACTTCCATATTCTTACTTCTCAAACTTCAGGTATTTGAGAGAAAGTGCCATTCAAATAGAAACATGAACAATGACATGCCCCAATTAGGAAAAGAAATAAGTATATTTTTCCCTATATATTTTCCCTTTGAGTTTAATAACATGATACAAAATATAGACATTGTTGCAAACCAAGGTTGAGAAAGACCACATTTGTTTATCGGTGTTTTACAGCAGGTTTTTTTTAAGAAACTGATTATCATTCTTTCCACTGTAGTGAAGGGACTCAGGTCATTACATTCAGTTTTAGGGCTTTGATGTAGCTAACCTAAATTAAGAGCCTACTTCTTGCATAATTAATGAAAAGAGGCTGGAATATATGTAAACTATGAGGCTTATTTAAGATCTCTACTAACTGTTAGAGGTATTTATCTATTTCCGATACAGAGGAGGAGGAAGCTGATGGTGCCTTTTCTTCCTAACATAGATGCCTTGGATAATTGTCTAGAGAGAATGACTGACTCATTTCTTTACTTTGAAGAGAAGCAAAAAGATAGACCTCAACTAAAGGCACCAGCCTCTTAGTGGATATGTTCACTGCATAGCTACCACATCAAGCAGAAATGCAATTACTTAAATCCATGGACAAATATTATTTAAGCTCATGGACAAATTTTCTAATACTATTGCTAGCTGAGGTTAGAGACTTGCTTGAAGAGTCTCTAAAACTCTGTTTGGAGGGCAATATACATAAATTTTTTTCTTATGAATATAAGCTCATTCTCTCCCCACCCCAGATAACCCAGTTTAAAAAGTTAGAGTATCTTAATATTAAGAGATATGAAAATTAGATATTCAGTATGTGCCTAATTAGTGATAAATCTGTAGTGTATGGGTCTGTGCTAAACAGGATCTCATTCTGTGCATTCTTACAGGGCTTTTCTTCTCACTACCAGTAATGACAATTATACAGCTCTGATAAGGAAAATATATTTTAAATATGGATCAAGCTTAATTAATAAGCATTTTCATATGTGCTTTAAATAGCAAATAATTGAAGTCACATTTGTATAAATAAGGATGATGAGTTAGAACAATGTATTTATGGAATAATATGCAGCTGAGAGCGGTGAGGTTTCAATATATAGTGTATAGATGGTTGTTGCATAGGATTCTAGAATAAGTTTATCCAGATTTATTTTTTTTTCATGCTAAACATTAAAATTTTAATTTTAGCTCTACATTAGAATGAAAACTTTATTATCTTTAAGGAACTCCTTAATCCAGGCCTCTGCTTTCTTTTGCCAAAACTCCCATGTTCATAATAGCCAATAATTGCAGAGTTAGGTCTCATCTGGGGTGTGAAGACACAAAGAATCAAATCTTTATTTGTATGTACAAACTCTTTTGTTCAGCTCACTGCACCTTGTATAACTATCAGTTGAATCAGATTAAATAAGTTTATAACTAACAATATTACCACAGTTTGTTTCTTCTATTTAAACCGTTTAAAACTTTAAAAGAACAACAATTAAAACCAAAAGATGTATAGAGATTCTTCCTGACAAATGTCCTTACTTTATAGATAAAATACGTTATTGATAAAATAAGGGAAGAAAATAAGGAAGGTATGCATGATGAAGTTCTCTTTAATTTAAGAACACTGTGCTTTCAAGTCTTCTAGTTTGTATGAACTCTCAGACTGACAAAATACTTTATGCATGTATACATACATATGTACAGTTACGCACACGTGTGCATACACATGTGCACACCCACACAAACATGCAGATGTACACATACTGATATCATCTTGTCACCTTTCTACACTTGCAAAGAGGCATTAGGCAGCTGCTTAATGTTATTTTCTGCCATAAGCTTTAGTGAGAAAGGTGGAATAAAATAAGCAGACTATTATAGCTTTCAGTCAGGAGTTTTAATTGGCATTAATTAAATTGGCTTCCAAAGGGCACATTATGTAGGGGACTTCCCCATTTAAATAATTAGTCCATGTTTGTTAAACACATTAGTTCTGGTAGAAAGCCAAATTCAAAAAGAGGAGATACAGACCAGGTAAGTGTTAAACTTAAGTGCCTCCTAATTGTTTTGCACTAATTATTGTGAGCTTTTATTATGCAACTGTTAATAGTATTGCAGATTTCTTCAGTAAGAAACACTAGCAACATGATTCTGGACTGAATGTGTCTTTTACACTAACAGATTTCCTAAAGGAAGCATGAAGAATATGTAAGAGCGTCCAGAAATTTTCTGGAGTCAATAAGTCATCTTCTCCCTATACAACTGTGAAGTAAATGACTTCTTGTTTAGTAAAGCCAGAAAGTAATTTTGTTAAAGCCTTGTTTTGTTTAGCACAGAAACAATAAACTTTTGTGTATATTTTTATTCCACTAGTTAGTAAAACGTTATGTGGAAACTGTAAAACATTGAGGCTCTGTGTATTCTGCTTGACAGTTTTATGTTTCCATAATAACGGAACTTGCTTCTTTTCCCATTTGAGATTCAAAAAATTAAAAGAGCCTCCTGCATATTTTTTTTAATTTCCCAAATTTCACTTCCAACTCAAAAAGCTTAGAGAATGCAAAATATGTCCAAATGCTTCTTGTTACTAAGAAAATTAATTCTACCTTGGTGTCAGATATTGCAAACTCTACATTCAAACAGCTTCTAAATGCACCGAAAAGGTATGTCTTAAATGATTTCTTTCCCAGCTATCTATCTGTGATTCCTGCATAAAGAGCACTTTTACTTTTAGGATTAAGGAGTTAGAACTTGGATTGTTAGATGCGTGGGGATCTTTCTTTCTCACCTGGAAATAACCAGTGAAAACATTTAATCAATGTTTTCTGAGGGATTAGATTTGATAGCGTTTGGTGAATCATTTAGCCTAGGCATATTTTATTTCAGCAATCTGGGGAACACAATCCTTTTGGGAGACAAGAAGAAAAAGTCTTGGGGTTTGGTTTTGTTGTTTGGTTTTGTTTTTTTTTTTTTTTTTTTTTTTTTTTTCTTTAAATTAACTGTGTGTACTAATGTTTCAGAAGTGATTAGACATTTAAAAAATGGTAGAACCTTCTTTTGCTGAATGAGGTGAAACTATCACCTCCTATCAAAACAAGGCTGTCTCAGCCAAGAGCTTGGTATAAAGAATAGAATACAGTATTGCAACATAATCTCTATAAATATTGAAGAGAACAGTGATGATAAATCAAATTCAATAATTTTTGAGCATAATTTGAATGAGTGATACCTAATTTAGAGGAGGATTAGTGTTCAGTGATTTTCTATATTTAATCCAAGAGAGGAAAATGTGGCAGCCTAATGACTTGTCAGCATCTAGAGGGACTCACTTTCATGAGTGCAATAAAGGATGTTCGAAATTCAAACATTTAAATCATACTTAAGTCAACACAGGATGATTATGCTATTTTTCCTTTCTAGCAAAACTCCTCATAGCATCTAGCAGACATGTTTTAATCTGCTTAGCTTGTGTTTACATTGATTTTTTTTTCTTTCAATCCTTTCTCCAATAAGTCTTGATTTAAGATAATAGAGATTGGTAATTTCACTGAGAAAAATCACAGTTTAATACTGCAGAAGTGCAGGAAGGCTGGCAAAACGTAAACTTCCTTAGAGTTGCATTATTCTCCTTCTGAAGTGCCTAGGTTTCAGCCCAAAGAACCTGGGTGTAATCCTTCTCTACCAGTCCCGTAGCCCTCCTACCGAGACACTTTTCTCTAGGCGTGCACTTTTGTCCACTGCACACAAAGAGGCCGTGCAAGGAGGACATAGGCAGCTTAAAACCACCCTGCAGTTGTGTGTGTGGCTAATATATACAGTGGATAGGTATGGTACCAGGTTAAGCATTAATGTGTTTATCAGGTCTGAGACTTCTGAATAATCTCTGCTGGCCAGTAAGTGGTCAGTCAGGTGTAGGAGCGTCACCTTCCATAATCCTGGAAATGTCTGACCTTTGATCTCACTGATTTGTCATGTTTGAGTTGCCTGCTTTTTCCTTAAGGTATTATATTTTCCATGCCTGTGTTTTATCCTCGTCATTCCCTGAACTGCCAACTATTGTCATTGCAACAATTTCTCTTCTGCCCGTGTTATTACTTATTTCATGTGGCTCCCATTCATGTACCTGCAAAGCTTAACAAGCACCTTCTCAGCAAGACTGAGCCAAGGTCACGCAGCTGTGCTGCACCAAAGTAGCCCTGGGGTCAGAGAGCTCAACTCAGGGGCTGTGAGTTACGCTCTGTCTATAGTGTAAGTTAACTAACTGCTTGCATTATAAAAACATTTTATGTAGCTTATAAATGAGCAGTCATAAATTAAAACTCATGTAAATATTTTGTTCTGTAGTCTGTACCAGATGGGATAAAGAATTTTAGTTACAGGATATAGTACTGAATGTTATTCTGTCTCTAAGAAAGAGGTAGAGGGAAATCCTTATGAAGTTTGGAATATGTATATATTTATTTATTTCTAAAAAACTTTGAAAACATGCAGCTTCAGATTTTGGAGTAGGGATTCAGATACTTTCCAGTGTTTATTCCTGACACCCTCAGCAACACAAAATTGCATACTAGTAACGCAGCTTAAATGTAAGCATGTTTTACGTAATCGTGTTTTATGATTTTGGGAGCAGTTGTTAGAGTATAGTACGATTCATGTGTTTCCTGAGCATTTTGAGATTTGTGAGGGGGGGATGGGAAGGCACAATGAGCATGTTGCAGTTCTTAACAATGTTTGCTTTTCCTAATGGTGATTACTAGACTTGATGACCAATCTCTCTCTCATAAGAAGAGGAGAAAAAAATCCTAATAAAGACTCAGGAGGGAACCAACTGGTTTATACCCTTGTGGTCACTAGACAAGTGTAAAAGCAGGTGACAAAGATAAAATATAGAGAGAACAGAAGAGAAGACAAACTAGGTTTTAGAGTGTATGAAAACAGAGAGAGATTTGGACAAGAGCAGGAGCATGTGCTGGAGGGTAAAAAGTAAAATTGAGAGAGAGATCAGCTTTAGATGAGTGTGAAAGGCAGCACTAGAACAGCAACAGTAAGTTTATGCAATGAGAAAATGCTACTTTCCAGAACCACAAAAGCTGTAAGTATTTATATCACTTCAAGCATTGGACCTAAGCCATTGTCCTGAGACACTTTTTTTTCTGTGGTTAAAAGACAGTTCTATGACATGGAACATTCTCCAGCGGGATTTAGCATGTGTCAGGCAGTGATTACATATGCTTGTTTGTTTTCAGTGAGCACCAAACTTCCAGCCAAAGTTTTTGTTTTAATCTGCAAATAAACCAGAGCCTGTGACATTAGTGTGACTCTGACACTTGTATCCATTCTGTCATAACAGTCTGCACAGATTTCCATTTCAGCCCTTGGCAAATGAATCTGTGTGCCCAGTTCTTACTGATCTGAATGTGCGTCAGGCATTTACGGATGTTTCATGGGCTGAGAAACCTGGAAAATAACTCCACAAATTATTTTGAAAAATGAGAATGCCAGATTTATTTCTTTCCTTTTTGAATAGTCTTTTCCTTTTGTTTATGTGATGAATTTAGAGTTCTTTTTGGGCAGCAGGCAATGAGGACTGTGGGGTGGTACTTATTAACTCATTCTGTTTATATAACGTAAAACTAGCATATAACAAATAAACGTCTTTGTGAAGGGGGAGGAAGGATGTCTGCATTAAGTGGGAAGGATGCATCTCCTTTAGAGTTCAGAGAGCACTTTTCGAGTAGGTTTCCCATTTTATCTTACTTTCTATGCTTTGATTCACATTATGGCATGGTCTTGAAACATATGAATTGGATTTGTCTTGGATGAAACTTAATTGGATCGTGCTCCTGAGGTGCATTGCACACTGGTTGCAAATAGGCAGGCAGTCAATAACTATAGCTAGTTTAAAACAAATTAAGCCCAGCAACGACCAAACAAAATCCTGAAATGTGTACAGTGTTTGTCTCAACAGAGTCACTGCCTCTGGTCTGCACAACTTGATGTGTATAGGTTCATGCTTCCATCACATATCAGCGATCTGTATCTCAGTCAAAACACTTCATTTCAATTCAGCCCAAGCCTCTAAAGGGCTTGGGTAGCTGAAGTTGTTATCTAGATTAAGAACACAGCAGAAATGAAATCCTGTATCTGTCTTTTGTGTTTGTCTTCAAGAAGATGGACTGAACTCCCTTTTGTCACAGATCATGAGCTGAACTGCCCTGGCTGTGGTGCAAGAAGCAACACTAATCAATAATGTAGTGCTTAGTAGTGGCATGGTCCCGGGTCCCGGTTTGAGCCTGAAAGAGAAAACCGTGAACTCAATACCGGTAGCCCATGTTCACAAAGATGCATCACATTTTGTGATGCTATTAATTCAGATATATTCTCATCAGATCTCTCTTTAAAATTCCAACTCCAATTTAGGGCTGTCTCTTAATTTGTCAGACACCTAAGTTCACTTGTTCATAACACTTTAAAGCCACTTCCTGACTTCTGTAATCAATAACTGTAATTCAATAACTTTTTTTTTTCTGAGCATCTAATAAAAAGATTAGGACACCTTCCCCCCTACCTCTTAAGTCACAGATTGCATTCTCTCTCGCTCCTTTTTTTTTTTTTTTTTTTTTTTTTACTGTAGATTTTAATAAATCATTTTGAGTAAAAGGCCTTATAAAACTAATAAAATAAAAATCCTATGGTGATATTGTTTCTATAATGAAAGCGCATACAAAGAAAAGCAACACATTTCACCAGAGTATTTTTAAGCCATTTTCTTAATGAAAAGAAGAACTTCAATTTATAATCTTTGCATTAAGGAGCAGTTTTCACTATTCATTTAAGAGGCCAGCATTAGATTTATGAATGTCTCCAAAAAGAGTGACAATAACCTTTCTATGTTTACTCTTCTCAGGTTCTGCCCAGCTCAAGTAATAAAATTCTGTTATGGCAAAAAAATATTAAAATAAAACTTCTGAAATTTTTCACAAAAGTGCAGAGTAAATCAAGGAGAAGATGAAGTAAGGGCTGGCTTTTTTCCATGAAAAAGAAATAACTCAAATGTCTAAAATTTAGGGTGAAAAGCAGAGTGGTATCCTATGAATCATATTTATATTACTCTATTTTTTTCTTCAGATGGTGAGATCTTGTTGTACAAGGGGAAAAATAAAATTAATATATGATAAGATGTATATGTATAAAGTAGAAATTTACAACCACCTGACACTTTTTGAATCCTTTGTCTGTAAGTAGTAATATAAGAATGCTTTTATGGGTGGCTGTGGAGCTAAGTTTCATCTCTGTGACTTCACCCTGTGATAAATCATTCATGAATGAATATATTTATTAATCCAATTATAGATTATGGAGAGCTGCAGCTCAGCAACTCAAAAAAACTTTATTTGCTCCTTGCAGATATGTAACTATGAGATAAATACATAATGTTCATATGGATCTATAGAGGATTAAACAAAATTATAGCTTTGTTATGGAAACTTGATAGCAGTAGATTTTTCATATTCTGAATACTAAAGGTTTCTTTTTCCCTCTTTTTTTTTCCTGTGCTTCAAGTCTCACTATACTCTTTTTGTACTTTGACCAAAGCTTCCCCCTGCCCATGTCTACTTGTTGTTTATTTCTCATTTCTTTGGCTTATTGGACATGGAGTATGAAAAAGCTTTTGTATTGAATTAAACAAAATAAAGTAATTGACATGTAAGGAGATAGTTCTGGTTAATGCAGGCAGTTTTAATCTTGGTAATTTCAACTCTTTTTGATAAGTACTCATTATTTTAAAAGAACCATTTCTTGGCATCATTGAATACTCCCAGTGGCTATTATATGTTCTGACCTTGGGAAATCACTTATGCCCAGTAAGCAGGTTACCACAGACCTGTTAAAGGCTTGTTCCTCCTAAGTTCAAATACAACACCACCTTGAAAATATGATTTCAAATAAATAAATAAATAAACCTCACTGTAAGTCAACATTGACATTTTTTAAATACTGTTTGTTAGTTTTACATATCCAAAGAAGGATAAGAATCCTGCTGACACATGAATTCCCTGTTTTCTCAAAAATTTGAGTTCAAACATGAAGTTCCTGTTCCACTAGAATACCAAATTGTAAATGGCTTTCAGTATTATCAGACAGACATCCTTTTGCTTGTTGCAGTAAGACATTCTTTGATCATGAAGGCTATTTTGGATAGTTAAAGAAAAGTATTGGAGTCCCAAGGTGGGGAGATGGGAAATGTAACTCAAAGTTATTTCCATAACCTCTTATGGATGCAGTTATTTCTGAACAAGCCCATTAAATGGAAACATTTGGACGTTGTGTGATGTTTGACTGGGCAATTGTGTCTTCAGGCCGCAAAGACTTAGCTTAGCACAAGCCTGGTGTGCTACTGATGAACAAGTCTAAGACAGAAGTGCAGAGAAAGGAATTCTGACACCTCTCCCTGCCATGTCCTGTGTTCCCAGACTTCTTATTGCGTGTGAGCCAGAGACAAGCCGCCTCTCAAATACTCTTTGTGTCTGAGAGGGCTCAGTCAGTGCTTTGGGATGAATACACCTGTCAACTTGATACTCACAGCTGTCTTATCAAAACCAGTCATGCATGGCTAAACCAAATACTGAATGATGGCAATATTTTGAATTCACAACAAGAAGTCATAGGCTTTCATTTGCAGTAAAAGAAAATGAATTGTAAAATATTTCATGTCTATTTGACTTCCATATTAATTAGGGAAATATAGACATCAAAGATCACAGAATGTGTATGTATGTGTGTGTATTAGATATTGACTAAAATGTTGTATCTGTTAAAATGAAAAAACCCAGCAGCATAGGCTTAAATATATCCAATTTTTTAAAGATGTTGGTGTCTTTATGAGAGGACAATATATTTTCATGAAATTGGACAAACCTCATACTTTTAGTTGGTTTTACAACCTTGGCACTGACAAACATGCAGACTTAAAAGAGAATCAAAAACACCCATGCTGAGGTGTCAGAAAATAATTGTTTCATAGAACTAATGTTTATCTTTCAGAGGTCACAGCTTATCTTTAAAAGAGAACTATCCATGCTTGTTACGGGAGGCTTCATCTTTTAAGTTTTGCTTTATGCACAAATGGAGGTGTTCTGTGGATTATACCTTCCACCTATGAGAGAGTATCAAAAAAAATGAGGAAAAAATAAGGGCATTGTATTTGTCATAAAGAATTCATGGGCAAGATCACTTGAAATCTTTACATTGAATTAATGTGAGAGGCTGACTTCCTATTATATATAGCTTTCTGGTTTGTATTACAGTAGTAAATAGTTTTGATAAAAGTCATGAGGAAAATAAATAAGAGTAAGTTCACTAGATGCTGTAACATTTGAGCTATTCAAGAAACACTGTGGACACTAATGTCAGTTACCAATTAAATATGTCCTGGAGTGTTGATTGTACCAGGTTTGCTAGTTTGTTTCTGTGTTTTGTGTTTGGTTTTTATTTTGTTTTGTTTTGTATTTTGTTTTTTTCTGGCTTTGTTGTTTGGGTTTTTTTTTGGTTGGGTTTTTTGGGGGGAGGGGATGTTGATTTTTTTGATAGCTGTTGTTTCTATGTATAGAATGTGGTTCTTGCCTCTATATAGAAAGAGATGATTATTTGAGCTAGATGACATTTAGTAGTAATAGATATATTCAGTTTATCCAGGGAATGAATGACCGTGTAGAGGCATCAGTCTAACCTCTGGAGAACCAATTCAACCTGTCCTGCCACAGGCCTATATTTTGTTTATGAAATTTAGTACACACTGCCTGAACTTCCAATCTGCTTTCATGCTTTTTTTTTACAGGAGGAACTGCTTTAAACTTCAAATGTATCAAAGACAGTAATAGTCATATCAGAACATTGTTGTAGCCAGTTAGGTTTTGAGAACTTTCACTAATGAAAAATGCATCTGAAACTGACTGGGGAGAATGGTTCTTGTGGTTTAAAAGTGACAGGATAATATTGTGTGAAATGTTTGATGGCTATCTTTAAATGAATATTGTACATGGACCTGAACATTCCCAAATTAGCAAACTTGAAATTAGCAGTGATTTTTAAAACATTCTTTTTCAGAATTTATATCAGGCTTTCAAGATCCTGAACAAATAATTTCATTGAAATTAAAATGGTGTGACATTGCTGAAAATGCTCCTGAACTGTACATAAACAAAAATGAAAATAAGTGAGTTTAATAAGACCATTAGATGGTAACTCCACAGGAAAACAATTCGGACTCAGGAGTAAGAAGAATGACACTGGTAACAAAACAAGTTAAAACCCCCCCGACTCATTTTTATCCTATGTTTTGAAGCAGAAGCAGATAGAGCAAGAAATTTGACTACAGGTTTATTGGTCAGAGGCTTGATCCTGTCTTTTATCAAACAATACAATGAAATTATAATGACAGTAAATAATTAAATTGCAGCGAAATCTCTGGGAGATTAATTTAAAAGTAGCAAACGGTAAAACACCTGGCTGTTTTGAGGCAAAAATATGATTGGATTTATATCTAGGAGTGTGCTACAGGTAACTGTCACTAATTAACACCTCACATCAAACATGGACAAGATGGCAAACGTGCAACCATTTGGGAGTGATGTTAGATTCACATAAAAACCTTTCTATCCTGGCAAGTACTTACAGAGGTGAGGAGAGAGGGAAAAGTACTAATACTGAAATTAGCCACACCAGTGAAACCTTTACAATTGAATCAGCAACTGGGAAAAAAAAAAGTAGATGGACTACAAAAATGAACACATTTGTTTTCTAGTCATAAAGCAGATATTCAGAGCACTAGATGACCTGCAGAGTATTTAATTGCTGTTGTGGTGAGCATCTATCACACATTAGTGCTGTTACGGATGTTGCTTAAGGTTTCATTTTAGTCAAATTGTTTAGCTCTACTTGTATGAGTTGTACTGAAATAGATGACATTACTCACCTGACTAAGCTTAGCAATATTTGACCCATTAGCTCTTAATTTGTGGGTTAAATTTCTTCTCATAAATAGTTAATAGGTATCATGTTGCTTATTGCACATTCATTTCCTTTTTCAGAAACTCATCTTTGAGTCTTGGTTTATACTGAAAGCAAATGGCCATTACTATTGTTATTATTTTTTTGCCTTCATGAAAAAATAACTAAGTAGTACTAATTCTGTTTTCCATGGTTGGAGGTTGTCAATAAATTATTAAAATGAGAACAACTGACCTTGGGGAAAAATGATAGCTGTAGAGTTAATGAAAAATTATAGGTTTTTTGAAAATAATTTTGAGCCATTTATGATTAACATTTCTGTAGGTAGCTTGGAAGACTTAAGTTGGTTTTCACATTAGATGAATTTTTTATCTCACATTCATATATTTTCTTTAATAATCAAATTAACTTTCTAGCATTGTGAATCAAGCTCTACTAACTGACTTTTTCCTCTATGCCTCTGTGGGTTTTTTTTGCTCCTGCTAGTCTCTGTTTTGTCCTAAAATAAAATAGAGCACAACTAATTGTGCTCTAAAATAAAGAAATTAAATATTTTTGTGTCTTGATTATGCACACAGACATGTTCTGTATACTTCTCTTTAGCATGTTTCTGCTTATGTCCTGCAGAATGTCAGAATGATGACTTTGTCTGAGTTATATGGTAACATTTAGCACCAAAAATGATTTTGAAACTAGTTTAGAACACCCAATAACAGACTCTATGTCTTAGTCCTGGTCTTTTTGATCAAATGTTTTTTCAGGTTGCTATATATGAGCTATACTGCTTTCCAAAGACTTTCACATAATTTGTTTTTAACTCCTGCAACGATTCTCCCTTTCATTCATCGTTTGCTTTCATTTACCAGTCATTTTAACAGCTTGGTTCATTTAGCTTATGTGATGGCACTTGTTTATCCATGACAACTCATGTTATTAATTTCACATATAAAATGTACCATTATGGAAAAAACCTGTCAAAAAGCATGAGCTGCAGTCAAATACTTCATACAAAAAATGAGTTATGTCTCTGAATACCATAAAAAAGGATCCATTTTCAGCACCCAAACACTATAGAATTCATCATTAATTCTGTTTTCTCATGTACTATTGATACCAAATTATTATCTAACAGAGATCTTTTATAAATCAAATGCAAGTTCTGTAACTTCTTAAACCACACTATTTAAAACCACACTATTTTTAAAAAAAGAAAAAAACAAACCTCAAACCAAAACAAAACAAATAAACAAACAAACAAAAAACCCCAAACCAACAAAAAACCCCCACCAGCATTTATTTTCCTGTGTTGGTAGATTATAGGAAAGTCATATTTTACATAGGCAGCTTGACAGTTGGTTACTTCTTTATGGACAAATTCTGTTCCTTTTCCTCAGAAAACACATATGAGCCACAAATTATAGTTTTGCCAAAGGTCTAACTTTTTGCAGTACACGAAGTGCCACACTGTACATCTTCCTTGTAAAAGCTTTGATCCAGATTTGGTGAAGTTCATCTAATATATCCAATTATAGCCATTTGCTTATCACTGAAGTAATGGAACATGTGCACAATTGGTAATAGTATACCTTCCAATGGACACACTTTTCAACTGAGACCTTTATTTTCAATTCTGCTTGGTTTTAAACATCCTGTTTATCCTATTTTTTTTTAATATAACACAAGGATGATTCTTTGTTGCTTATGCATCTTATGCGTAGATGTGTATACAAGTCTATGTGTGTATATATGCACAGAGCAGAGGTCTAGATATTTTTAAAGTACTTGGAGTTCCACCAATTCATGAAGAAAAAAGCTGTAACCGAATTCAAGGTAGATGGAGAAGAAGGAGAATGGGACTGTTGAAGAAGGTGTATAGCTTCCAAAGTAATGTTGTGGAACATAGAAGTAAGAGCATTGAGAAGGACTGATTTTAAAATAAAAAGACCTGACTATAGCCTTTAAAAAAGAGCAGAAAACTCACTAATTCATCTTACTTTCCTAGGACCTAGGAACTATTGCCCTTTACAAACAGTATCTTTAACTTGGGTCTACCCTCACTTTAACCAGCACTCCAGTCCTACAATTAAAAAAAATTTGAATTTTGGGAGGAATCAGTTGCTGCCAGGAATGTCACCATTTTATAATTAAACTGTTGGCAGCTTTGACAGGGCAACGTTGTTAATGTTGCCATGGCAGAAACTTCATGTTATTTAGTACTATAGGCCTTTGTTGTTTTGGTGTTTCTTGCTTATACGTGTCGCATGAGTCCTGTGTACACAGAGATAACATTCATATGTATGGCGTTGCAAGTCTGGCTTTACTTTGGATTTATAAATGATTCACAACAAATTCAATCACCCCGTATGTCTTTGAAGGTATGGCATTGTATGAATAACCAAGTTCCTGGGGTAGGAGGAAAATTGTTGCAAGTACATTTGAAATAACTTTGGAAGATCGGTATTATACAGTTGAGGATGACTATGGCATTGTACGTTGTAGAGTATGAGACTATGATAATATTGTATAGTCATTTGAATAAACGATGTATAAGTTTAGACTGTCTTAAAAAATGAAGCAATTGAAAATGGAAGTTGAACAACAATAAGCACTCAGGAGGCTGAAGAGGAAGGAGAAAATAAAACCAGGCTTAAGACAGCAATAGAGACAGACAGAAAAGCAATGAACTGCACAGGCAAAAGATGGAAAAAACCCTAATGTGTCATTTTCCAGTGTGGCCTTGTTTAATCCTTATCAATACTAACAGTGTTTATGGGTATCTAGAGCACCGAAGCATCGTCCACAGCTCTGACATGAGGAATCAGAAGGTACCGTACGCAGGGGAAGTTACAGGCACCCAGACACTTCTCTGCAAAATGTGACTGACAAGGTTTGGAGAGTATGCTTTTACTATAGAGCAATATTTTTGTAGAGTACTCCCAATTATCCTAAAACTGCGTAGAGTGAAAGGAAACTCACATGGCAAAGTTAACAGTTCTTTGCAAAGATATACAAGTTTCTAGAAAACACTGAAAGGAACTGTGTTCAGCTAGCATTGGTGTTAAAATTTCAAAGAATGGTGTTCTTATGAAATGAAATCTAATCCTGAAAGGAGTTAGTTGGTGATCTGACTAAAGGAAAGTGTGTTCAGAATGGAACAAATACTAAGTCTGTATGTGGGAAATCCTTTTCCCATTTTAAAATTGTCAGACAAAAAATATAAACATCTTGAGGAGTAAATGTATGAAGAGATTAATATTCTTCAGATGATGCAATAAAACTGTCAAAGGTAAATTATCTTTTGTAAGATTAAGATTATAATACATTCTTTGCCATTTAACTAATAATCTCAGAGTTGACAAAATTCAACCTGTTTCTAAGATTTAAACAGTTTCTGGCTAAATCCTTCTGATGCACCTCTGTGCATCATTTTATTCTCCTTCACTGTGAAGTTTTGATACACTTTTCATTTGAATAAATTTTAAACTACTTTAACTGAAAAGTCAGTTTGATAGGTTTATTGCAATGGTATGTTAAAACCCATCATATTAATTTCAATAATATATATGAAGTAGCAACATTATTATCAATCATTCATCTGTTATAATTGTGTCTATGTGCCAATGTATTTATTTTAAAATTTATTTTCTGTCGGTTTATAGGTTTTGTTGGCCTGAGAAACAACTTTGTCAGAATTTTTCCCCTTTTTTGTGTTTCTGAAATAAATTTCTTTACATTCAGTTGCAGTCACATTTCTGAGTGTAATGCAATATAGTATCAGATAAGACTTCCAGTACTGAGAGCCAGTTCTTGAGGAGAGCAGGCTGCTGGTGTTTCTCTCCTTGTTCATGTTACCTTCTTAACTGTTAGTGACCTTTGCTATTTTGACAAGTGCACAAGCACAGCCTTGTAACCCAGGGAATATTGAGGCAGAGTTGTAACAGGCTTATGGGATTTGTATTAAGCTAACAACACAGGCTTCAAAGGCATCGAGGCTTGTCTTGACCAGCTTGGAGCTGTGTTTTAGCTTGTAGCAGCAACGATCTAATGACCAAGTGATTATTGGACACTTGGTTTTAGGTTTTGCTTACTTTGGTAAAACTTTGTGGTCTAACGCCTTGTTACATATATTTTGTAACCAACAGACAGTAGTAGCAAGATTTTACTCTGTGTAACGAGAACTGTCCATGACCCTGGAATACAATGCAGCATTGAGGAGTACAGGCCTGGGGTGACTGCAGGAACTTTAGAAGTACAGGCACCAGCTAATACTGGAGGCCCTGGGGCCTCACCAATGGACAATACTAGTCATCAAGGAGATGCAGTCTTAAAAGCTGTGTAAAACCAGTTTAAAGGCCACAAAGAGATTTAAAATCTACACCATACACAGGAAATTCAGATACAACATGGACTTGCAGACTGGAAAAGAGCAAGCCATAGAGCATTTTTGCAAACACATGAAAGTAACCCCAAGAAATTCTAACTAAGAAAGAAGACACCATCAACAGGATACTCCTCTGGTGAAGGACTTGGGGTGCTCACAGCTCAGTGTACACCTCCTTCCCAGAATATCAGCTTTAAGTCCCAGAACGACAGTGGAAGGATGAGCATAACAGTAGAGAAATCTGCACAGGTATTTCATACCTTTTCATGTATTTTGAAATACATTCTAGATTTAAATGAATATGAAGTGAATTAGCTCATTCCATTAAATGATTACATTTCCCAATATTTCCAGACTAAGTTTTCCTGAAGTTTGAAGCATTCTATTATCGTCCTGCCAATGCTGCTCTTTGCTAAATTTAGAAATCTGACTTTCCCATATATTTTCAACTGCTGTTTTTTCAGCTTCTGTTAAAATAGCATAGTTTCATTTGCTTTCCCATTGAGACTAATTTCTCAAGTTTTCCTTAAATAGCTGTCACTCTACCTTGAAAAACTTCAGATTTTTAGATAATTTCTTTCATATCTTTCACCAACTTTTTTCCTCTATAATTTAATACATGCAAAGCCTTGCCTGGAATTCCTGCCATCTCTAAAAATCATTAGCTGTAGGAAAAATGCTTTCTGTAAGTTGGTGTTTAGACTTTGGTATATTTTGATATAGTTTCCCATCAAAATGGCTGTGTAAATTCTTTCTTTTGTATAGAAGGTATTCAAACATGAGAACAGTAAAACAATTAAGGTATTTTAAGTCTTACTGTATTTATACAATATCTTACTGTGTATCATGATACTACATGTGGTACACACTGTGGGAATTTACCTTTTTTGTATGAACAAAACATTTTTTTGAATGCATCCTGTCATTGCATAGAGGCTTTTGCCATTCCCATCACATCACTATGCTCAGTGGTGTAGCAAGCACTTGTCTTCCAAAATGTACAATCTGCCAAAAAAAAAAAAAAAAAAAAAAAGAATGATAAGGAAAGATGTAAAACAGACAAACAAAACTTTTTACAAAAATTTAGTAATTTTGATGACTTGAAATCACATTTCGTTGTGTAATTATACAAATACTGGCCTGTATTAAAAAATAAAGGAGATATTAGGTGAGACAGTAAGTGACATATCGAACTGATGCATACTTCTTAAATATATGGTTTAATGTTGACCCCTCCCACTTTTATCTTGTCTGCATATTTCCATTCATTTTATAAACTGTACAAGCCAGTGGCTTTGCAGGCTTAGTTTGTGCAATATGAGAGCAATTGGTTGCTTGTACTGCATTTATTAACAGATGTATTATTTTTTAGTATGAACAAGATATGGTTTGACACTATAGGTATGGCTGTAACTCATGACAAAAATGTTCATACTTTAAATATATTTTGTTTTTTTTCCAGGGTATTATTATGATCCAATATTGGATGAAATAGGCTCCTAGAATGGCAGAATTACGTCAGAGTATATCCTATTTGAAAGAATTCTTTGCATTTCTTTCATTGCCATCAAAGGAAAAACAAACTAATTAGAGAAAAAAACGAAACTACTTCTGTCTTGAAGAAATAAGGGATTGGCAGACTGTTAAACCAGATGCACAGTCCATTAAAAGTAAAGCAAACTTTTATTATCAGTATTTTTCAAAACCAGCTGCAGTTAAGAAAAGTGTTATTTCCAACTAAAACTTATGAAGGATACTGAAAGCTGTCTTTGCACGTAGTTTCAAGTGGAAGAAGCATTTTTTAAATATCAGTAGTGTTTGAAATATTGTGAAAGATTTGCCAACAAAACAGACTGTACTGAAAAATGGAAGAATGCATGAATATTGTTAATACGTGTAAACTCTACTAAGTTCTCCTAACTTTGAACACTCGCAATACACTACTTGTATTTCTAAGAAGTTTCCTTGACCTAAGTAAATTGAGTTGCTGGTAGACTGAAAGTCTAGTATCCTGAAAAGTTATCTTTTCTGCTGACTGGAACTGAAACACCTGATATTTTTCTGAAGTTGGAATTTTGGCTTGTTAGACTTTTGATTAGTAAAAAATTCCAAAGTGAAGTTGCAATATCATGAACTGGATAATATATTGCGAGTAGAACAAATTAATTCAAGTGGATATTTCATTTTGTAATAAAAATGGAAACTAATTAAATAGATAAAAGTCATAATTAGCGCTTAAGAAATAGAGCCAAGGGAAAATTCTGGAATGTCAGCAGAGTCTGTAAGAATCTTGGGAAGCCAGCATATATAGTTTTAAGTGTTCTATCTATTGCAAAAGAAGTATTAATAACAGATCTTTCAAGAAAATGTTGAGGTTAGGTAAAGGAAAGCTATGCTAGCTGCCATAAGGAGCACTACTTCCTCAAAGGGAAGTTGCCATGTTATATATTGATTTCTGCTTCCTCACCAGCTTTATTTAGGTGGAAGTTATTCGACAAATATTTACTTCTGTTGCAATATAATTCTCAAATAAGTAAAGTTCATGAAATTCCCCATAGCTCCCACTCTGGATTTCCAGCCTTGCCTACCTAATTAACTAATAGGGGATTTTTTTTCCTACAAAGTTGTAATGAGGTTACTGCATAACCACATTACAAAAGTGTAACACTGTGTGCAGGATGAGTCTTTTTCATGAAATAACATGAATGATATTAAGAACACCAAGTTATTTTAAATTTAATGGAAAAGTCATTCAGATTTTTAGCATAATTCAGAATGTATTTTTTAAAGCTGTATTGACACTTATTACAGAGCATTTCCTGCTTTGTTAGTATAAAACCAGTCATAAATATCAGCAATAATGGTTTCTTGCTTCTTGTATTGCATTTGCATTTCTTTCTTCCAGTGCATACTCCATCTTTATTTTAGTTGAGTCTTAACATAACTTCCTTCTGATAAAATCCTTCAGCCTTCAAGCCAAGCCTTAATATAAATCTTTTTGTTTCATTCTCCCCTCCCCCCTCTTCCCCAGAGAAACAGGAATCTAAATGATAAATCTTTTTGTTTCATTCTCCCCTCCCCCTTTTCCCCAGAGAAACAGGAATCTAAACATAGTTCCAAGTTTCTCCATTCTTTTTCACAAACCTCAATACCGAATTTGCTGATCTGGCCAGTCCAGAAGCTGATTTCTAAACTTCCAAAACCAAAATGTGATGAATTACAGAGTTTTACCTTTCACTGGTGCTTTCTTTTTCTCACCTTCAACATGCATTTTGATGCATTTCCTTCATGGACTTTGTTCTGTTCTGGACTTCTGAAATTTCCTCCAAACTTTCTCATTTTCTCAAGCATAATCCTACTTCTTTTAAAATAAGTTCTTTTTGTATGCTTTTGTCGACTCTTAAATTACTGATAATGCAATGCTTTCTGGTTTATATGAGTCTTTTGTCAACTAAAATTATTTTTATTTTTAAAAAACTTTTTTTCTCCAAAAGTGTGACCATAATAAAATAATAAATTTTATAATGGATTTGGTACTATATTTGTCATACAGGAAGTTCACTTTGAATAACCTCTCCTCTAAGAAAGCCCAGTCCTTATAGTACATATAATTTATTTCCAGCAATCAGGAAGAATAATGTTGTAGTAGATTTTATCTCCTACATGCAACTAACATTTTGTTAATTTCATTAGAACAGTTTCATTTGATAAGGTTTTCTCAAACAGTCTTTGCAATCTACTTATAATTACTCCACCAATGGAAAATGTGATTTATTTCAGTACGTTCATTCCAGGTGGTTGCCAGTAAAACATATGTAGCTATGAATCTTGTGCAATCTTTTATATTGCTCTAGTCAGCACCCTCCTGCATGCATCTTCTATGAAACTATGAAATTCAAGCAACATTTAAAACATCTCAAATATATTATGATTTACACATTAGATATAGATTCATAGGTATTAGGTGTATAACCATAATTACTGGTGTTGAGCAGTTTTAGTAATATAACAGACATGACTGAAACCAGGAAATTTTGGTAACTAATGCTTATCATAGCACTGCAAGTTCGTCTGTATGTGCCTGTAGTATGTATATGTATCTTCTACCATTTCTGATGGAGGGAACTATTAATGACTTCAGAGAAAGGATGCATGTATGATGAGGTTGTGCTAATAAAAAAGAATAGTTATGCTGTTAGGAAGATACAACTTGTCAGGTGTGATTTGCCCTTAGTGAAGCCATGTTGGTTGTCACCTATCACCTCCTTATTTGCCATGCGTCTTACCCAGGAGGATCTGCTCCATGGTCTTTCTGGACACAGAGGTGAGACTGACTGGACTGTAGTTCCCCAGGTCTTCCTTTTTTCCCTTTTTTAAAAATGGGAGTTATGTTTCCCCTTTTTCAGTCAGTGGGAACTTCACTGGATTGCCATGAATTCTCAAAGGTGATGGATAGTGGCTCAGCAACTTCATCTGCCAGTTTCCTCAGGACCTGTGGATGCATCTCATCAGGTCCCATGGACTTGTGCACCTTCAGGTTCCTTAGATACCAAGAGAAATAAAACCCAAGAAAGACAAAAGAGATGCAAAAGAAAACAATTGTTCACCACCAACCAACTGATGCTCAGCCAGTCCCTGAGCAACGTCCTCCCTGCCAACCTTCCCCCTAGTTTTATTGCTGAGCCTGTTGGCATATGGTATGAAATATCCCTCTGGTCAGTTGGGTTCAGCTGTCCCAGCTGTGTCCCCTGCCAAATTTTTGTGTGCTCCCAGACTACTTGCTTTCAGGTTGGTATGAAGAGCAGAAAGAGCCTTGACTCTATGTAAGCACTGCTTAGTAATAATGAAAACATCCCTGCATTATCAACGCTGTTTCCTGAACAAATAAAAAAATAGTCCCGTACTAGCTACTATGAAGAAAAAACTCCATCCCACCCAAAAATCAGCACACCAAGGAATGAAGTAAAAGCAATCATGCCATCCGTGTTAGCAACTGTAAAAAGATGATTCTGGGTGACACTGACTTCAAGAGTGAGAATGAAGAACTGATTGACATAAACACTGTATTCCTCCTGGCAAAGAGGAGGAAGAGGCCACCCAACCATAGTTAACAGCAAACTCTTCCTAGAGAGGAACATGGGAATTGGATTTGTTGAGATTCCTACTTGCATTCCTGGGACCCAGGAGTGCCGGAAGGGTGAAAACACTGGCAAAAGGGGTCAATATTAGAAAGTTTGTGTATATCAGTTTTCATTGTTGCACTATTGGGAATAAGCCAAATAATTGGGCAATCTGAACTGTAAATGTTAATATAATTGTAACAAGACTACTTAGTCTTAGACTAACAGTAAATTCTTGTTTCAATTGCCTGGGTGTTTGATCTGGTATCAGTGGCCTGGAGGGCAGACTGTTTACATGGATTCAATGCTGCTTTCTTGACAGGAGTAATATTTCTCACAGGCAGCTCATATGTCTGTAAGAAAAATGGTCAGGTCTGACCTTCTGGAATTAGCATAATTTTGCAACAACAGTGGTGTTTTCCAGACTCAAGCTCCTCTCAAAGATTTTATTAGCCAGAAATTATTCCTTTCTTAATAATGCAAAATTTTGCTAAAACCTGATAAATACCAGGACCTACATAGAAAGAACATGTATTTAGACATGAAGAGATTACTGGAATCTACATCTTTTTCTCATTCAGTCCCTAATATTGCAATCAACCAATTGAAAAGATTATAGTTGTGATATGCAGTAGAACTTGTTTGTCTTCTCTTAAAAGTCTACAATGCTAGTGATTTCTTTAAAATTATCATTTATTTTAATTCACAATATGCTAAAAAGTACAGGGTTTTGATTTTTTGTTTGGATTTTTTTTTTTTTTTTTTTGGTTTTTTTTTTTTTTTTTTTTTTGTTTGTTTTGATAATACAGGATTTATAGGCAGTGGTCACAAAAGTCCCTGACAAATTAGGAAAAAGGTATAGAATCATAGAATCATAGAATCACAGAACGTTTTGGGCTGGAAGGGACCCCCAGAGCCCATCTAGTCCAACCCCCTGCAGTGAGCAGGGACACCATTACCCAGAGCAGGTTGCTCAGAGCCCCGTCCAACATGGGCTTGAATGTTGCCAGGGATGGGGCCTCCACCACCTCTCTGGGCAACCCGTTCCAGTGCTTCACCACCCTCATTGTGAAGAATTTCTTCCTTATATCCAGCCTACACCTACCCTGTTTCAGTTTAAAACCATTACCCCTTGTCCTGTCACCGCTGTCCCTACTGAAAAGATTCTCCCCCTCTTTCCTATAGGCCCCCTTTAAGTACTGAAAGGCCGCAATCAGGTCTCCCCGCAGCCTTCTCTGAAAGTATAAAGTAACTCTACAGTGGTATGCTGGAAGTATGGAGTTCCTCCTTCTGTTTTGAAGTAGATGGTGACGACTAGGACTCCCAGGTGCTACACATTATTAAAACCATAATAATAATATAGTGCCTAGTGCTCCAGAACCACCAAGATGGAGCTCAGGGTTTGCGGCTTGTGTTTCAGCTCCACAGGGAATGTGACAGATGAGGTGAGGAACACAATCTTATGAAAAGTCTCAGTAGAATTAGACCAGCTGTTTTCTATAAATATTCAATAGCATCCAATAAAAATAACTTCAGAATTTTACACAGAGAGACAGAATGTAGAACTAAAGAGCACAGTACATCTCTAGCAGGCAGTACATCCCTGTACAGTTGTAAGGGAGCACTAACAGCTACCTCAGGAAGACACAGGTGGGTAGGGTTCCTCCTAACTCTCTTCTGACCTCTGCAGATAGTGAATTATTTTAGGCTTCCATTATAATTATTTGAACAAAATAGACATCTTAAGTGACTTATCTGATTCTGAAATTGGTATTTAAAATCGCTTGTACTACATAAGTAATTATCTCCTTTCCTAACTGTAAAAGGATGAGTAGCAGAAATACAGTACTCTGTGATTTTTGTATCTCTCATTTGTGCAAGGTGTCAAGAAATTCGGTACCCCTTTAAAAGGTCTGCATATTTTCCTGTATGCATTAAAATGCTATCTGGAAAAGTCATTTCCTTTATGTATAACTTAATCCTGGTAAGGGTAACTTCATAGCAGCCCTACAGTATACGCTGTGTGTACTGCAACCAGAGGTTGCAATTCTTGCCGGTCCTTTGAGAGATCATACAAAAATAAAAGCTTTCCAGTACTTCAGAAAAGGTTTAGAAAACATTAATCAGCTACATTCTGACTCAAAGTTTGATGTTTTCTTTCTTTCTTTTTGTTTAACCTCCAGAAGTTGAAAATTCTGACATACCTTTCTACTATGAAGTTCTGCACTTTCTACTCTTGCACACCTATTTAATCGAATGTGTTTATCCCATTAATGAGCAGACTGTAAAGACAGGTTTGTAGATCATTTTGTGATCTTTTGCAGTTATAGGGACCTAAATATCATAGATACCCTTATATCTACACTTGTAATAAATGTGTGTATCTGAAAAAAGTACAACATATACCTGTCTAAACCCAAACTTTCAGAGAGGAAATCTATTTTAGTGTTAAAAGAGGAAAAAATCCCCCATACACTCTGACAGCTAGTTCAGATTGTTTATATTTTATTTTAAAAGATTTAGCATTTCAATTCATTGAGATAACTGTCAATAATATTTAAATTTTGCCAGTTAGTAGCTCTTAACAAATTTAATGTCTTTAATGTTCCGGAAATGTTATACAGTGCTTATTTTTAAATCAGAATGCTATTAAGTGCATGGTGGAATTCCCAGTCTATTCTATGTTTCTGTATCTATTTAAACCAGCTAATGCTGTAATCTTCTTTAAAAATTCTGTTAGCTTTGTTTCACATCAGCTATTTTCCAAAAAAATTTGTTGAATATGATTAAATATGTTCCTATCCTTAAAGATTTGTTAATTGAATCTCAGATCCATTTTTTCATCATTTTACCTCAGACTTGATGGAAGAGTAGCAGCCTTCAGTTACTTGGGTCACTTTCCTTCTCTTTTAAGTTGTTGTATAATACCATCAGCCTTCAATCTGCTGGAAATTCCGTGGTATTCCAAGATTTATTAAAAATTTATATCACCATTAAATGTTTACAACATGTAGATATTGTTTTATACTTCTTTGCTTATTAATGGACTGGAAAGTACTTTATCCTCTTTGTGTGATAAGAAGATTCATCATGCTGTTTCCTTCTGAGTAAAGAATAGAAATATATATTGAACTCTTCTATTTTCTTCCATCATTAACTGCATTACCATTGTGTTCTAGTAATTAGTCTTCGTTAGTGTGTTTTTACTGTCATATTCTTCACACACGTATTCCTGTTTTCCCTAGTCTTGCATTCCATGGATTTCTCTTTGATAGCATGTGCTCCCTTAATCAATTTTCTGAAGTGATAACCACATTCCTTTTTGTAACTCTTGCAGGTTTCTTTTTTACTCAGTTGTAGCATTTAGCTTCTACAGAAACAGGCTAGGTATTTAGACAGGTCATATGGCAGGATAAGCAGGACGTCTTGTTTAGATGTATTTGTATTACACATGGTAAAAGACCTGACGTTCCACAGTTAGTAACAGATTCAATTTTCCAGTGCCCATTTGGGCACAGGAACAGTCTGAATATTCAAGGGATCTGTTATTTCCAGTTGAAAATATATATAGCCTCCATTAAAATTCATTGCCTCCATTTAAAATACCATTTGCATTTTCTTTCTTGGAGCTGCAAAGTATTAAGGGTATAAAACTGTAGTTCTCAATCTTCTGTACTTGCAGAAGTCTAGATTAATTTAGAGTGAAGGGAAGAAGTTGGACTCCTTCCGTGTTACAGGCCAATTGTAAATTCGTAACAACACAGTCTCCTTTCCCAGTTTCTTTGTAAAGTCCCAGAATGTAGTGAAGACACAACCAACATGGCAATCTTCCTTTGTACTTTATTGAGTGAGATTCTGGTATTGTATGCAGGATAAAAGGAATCGCTTCTAATTAAATCATGGGCAGTTAAAATTCTATTTAGTATTGATCATGCATTTAACAGCAAAGACTCCAAGATACCAGATCACTATCTATTGACATCTTAGCCCCTTGAGAGGTAATTAACAATGAAGCCAGTGGTATTGGATTAAACATTTTGCCTGTGGTTTATTCTCTGTGTGGGATTTTCTTCTGGCCTTCTTTACAATGATTACACTCGGGAATAAAACAACAATTTTAAGCTAAGGTGCCATAACTGTCATATCAAATAAAAAAGACTGTCATTTATTTTGCAATGATTAAATAATTTTCAAAATTTAAAAAGCTTTTTAGAAGTATTTTCAACTAAGTTTGTACAAAGTCACTTGAACAAATAACCATTTGTGTAACTTCTAAACATTTGTGTCTGAGAATAACCTTAATGGGAAGAAACTAATTTTGTATTTAGTAAATCTACTAGCATGTTTTTTTTTTTTTTTTTTTTTTTTTTAATAATACAAATGCAGAATATTAAAGTAGCACTGTCAAGCTCAATACTGTATATTTAATGATTTTTTTTTTTGGGGGGGGAGGGGGGGATGTTCAGTGTTACCAATAGATAATATAGTCTTGTGATTTCAATTAGCTAAATTTTTAGCTATATTGTTTTGAAATTAATTAAAATATGTTATGGAGAAAGAGAAGCAAATATTAGAAAAGTGAGAAAACATTAAATACTTGCTTCATGACTGAAGAATGGTATACAATTCAAAGATTTAATTAGTTCTTTACTATATTTAAACTATATAACATACAGATCATTAACTTTTTCAATCATACCTCACAGAATAATTTGCCACTCCAGAACTGGAATTTGAAAATATGGGCCTGGTTTCTAATAGAAGCCAAAAAGTTGATGTAATACTAAGGACTGAAGGCAATAGAGAACAGAACAGGAAACGTGATTATGTCACTAAAAAAATTCATAGTACACTTGCAGCTTGACTAATGCGTGCTGTATAGAAAGATGAAGCAGAAATAATAATAATTAAAAAAGGAAAAAGTACAGAAAAAGATAAAAATGATCAAATGTAGAAAGCTTCCTGTGAGGACTGAATTAATAGGTTTAGACTCTTCAATATGGAGAAAGTGATGATTCATGGGAGGACATGATAGAAAGCTAGAAACTCGTGAAAACTGTGGAGAAAGAGAACAGGAATGTACAATTCAATGACTCTTCAATACAGGAACTAGGTAGCTCTTAATGCAATTAACAGGGGATATGTTCAAAATGAACAACAGGAGGGAGTTCTTCACGCAACACGTGATTGAACTGTAAAGCTGCTTCATGTGGATCCTAGCAGTCTACACAGCTTAAAATTATGGAAGAGGAATCTATCAAGATAAAAAAAAAAAAAAAAAAAAAAAAAAAGGATGACGTTCATAATCACTGAACTGCAAAATGCTGGAGGCTGAGAGAATATTTTGAGGAAATTTCATGACATGCATGTCCTGTTATACTTTTTCCTGGACATTACACATTGGCTAACATAATGTTATGGGCCATGTAAACT
>JMFS01128535.1:0-26318 GCA_000699545.1 Podiceps cristatus | reverse complement strand
CTGCTGAAGACAAAACGAGCTCCGTCCTGACTGAAACCTGGACATGAGTATAGATTTATATTTTTCTAAATATACTTTATTCCTTGAAGTACAATAAAGAAAATTTCATTCTGAAAGCTACGTAAACTCCAAAATTGTAAATAATTATTGTTCTACGCAATGAACTGGTCACTATTCATGGAGATTCAAATTAAGGAAACTGTGTTGTGTGTTTTGTTTTTCCTTCATTTTCTTTAACAGCCTGTTTACTGTTGACCTGTTTAATTTACAGACACATACATAACTACAAACTTGTTTCCATACATATAATAGTTTTTTAATGTTTGAGATGGCTAAAAGAATTGATTCATTTTTTATGTTTTATCTTGTGTTCTGTTCTTTAGAATACTCGAGTAGCTTTAGACCATCTGGAGTCTATTCCTGAGAATCTGAGCCTGTTAGAAGATTTCAAAGACACTGGAGTAAGAAAGATTTCGTTTCATTCTTTCAGTAGTTCTAAAACATTTCATTTAATTGATGTCCTCTTCATATGTATAGATAAATTGCTTAAGAAAATAATTCAAAATTACATATGTACACATTATATAGAGAAAAACATACAGAAATTCATTTTCATGTTTGTACAGATTTTTTTGCAGTTATTTAATCCTAATTAGTAGCACTGCTGAGGTGCTCCATAATGTAAGCAAACATAGGACATAATAGGTCAAGTGTTAATTACTGGTTCAGAATATTTGCATTGAGTGGTGAATTCTGGTATTACTTGTTAAAAAATGAAAATTTTGTAATGAAATAAATCATGGCAGTTATTTCAGTATTTAAAGTAATGAGTGAAAACAGGTGAGCTTTACAGCTTTTTGTTTTCTTTTGTTTTGACATAATGCCAATCATTGTCACTTATTTTCCCAGTATCACTATCAAATCAAGGTGTGTTTGTTTGGACACAGTGGGACATTTTCCCAATAGTGGTGTGGAGTACTGTGAAGACTGATAAGCCTTAAATTAGATCTTCAGCGGCTAAATTCTTGCATTATTATTAATTTCCATACATGAAGTTAGTGGTTTGCTAAAAAAGAATTTGGGTCCTCACTGCATAATATAACATTTAAGTCAGTATTAAATCACAGATCAACAAATGCATAATGATTTGCATTTTATTTGCTATATAGAATTTCTCATCCTGAGGTAGTCATAAACATTGTTTGGAACGTTGTTTATTCTAAGTGTTCTTGCTTGAAGTCATGTGTTAATAATTGTACACTATTTTATTGCTGTCATCATCAACAGAGTTAGGAACACAGATGCTGGTAGAAATGCTTGGGTTTTTTGAAGAAAAATATTATTGAGATGTATAGATTTAGTTTCACATTCCAGATATCCCCAAAAGTGCTTTGTTCTCTGACAGAGATTGACATTTGCCTCTGTTTCCAATGATTCTGCACTGCTAAAGGAATAATTCTGCTCTCAGCTAGGCAAAGCAGAAGCTTGAATGCAAGATTTCTACAATCCCCTTCACACTTGTACTCTCTTGCTTAATGGTACTACGAAACAATGTCGTCATTTTCTGGTTTGCTGTAGTTATCCCTTAGCCAGCATTTGTGATTTTGGAACCCAAATTTTTGAGCTTTAACCCAAATTTTTGAGGTTTAATTTGAGCTCTGTCCTTCTCCTGGATGCTTAGTTTTTTAAAGACTGTTTTCTAAAGATGTGTCCCTACCAACAACTGTGTATTGTTTAATAAATAATTTAACAATTGTGCATTCATTATTCAAGAGAAGTAAGCTTTATACCTTAGCTGTGAGAACAATGTCAGTTTGGAGTTTCATTAATTCTTCCATTTGAAAATAATACATTGGACTTTTTTGTACAATAACATATTTTACTCTCAAGTGGTACGCATGATTACAAAGCCATTCCTTGCTTTCCACTGCTAGCAAGTTCTTCCCTCAATATTTTCATAGGAAAGGAGAGGGGAAGAGAAAGTAAATCTTTGATAATGCCTCACAAATTGTCTGGTATTCGTATTCATTCAAGTGAATCATTAGCTCGTTTGGTGAGCGGCATTCTGTTTTCTTATTTGAAAATACTGTTTAGTCCATATCCTGAGAACACTTCTTTTCTTCAAGTGCTTGTTTCTAGAGTATTCTAAATAGTTTTTCACCATTACAGAATTCCTTTGTTAGATGGTATGATATTACTGAATTTTCAGAAGAGTTACAAGAAATTGTTCACCAGTTAAGGACGAGGCTGTTCACATTTTAACCTATTTTCATTTTAACATTACTTTTCTGTGCAGAACATTATGCTTTCATATGGCCCCTGTATTTCAACCTCTGAAAGTTAGTAATTAATTCATTCTTGTTGTATTGAAAATCCTTGATGATACCTGTGTTTACAGGAGCCAGCCAACATTTATTAACTGCTTTTCACATTACAAAATCATTTAGATCTTTCAATGCATTCCTAGGAGTCCAATTGCCGAAGGGAGATGATTGAGGAAAGGTATACGAAGTATAAAGACATAGTGAGTTCTCTACAGCAACAGCTGGAAGATTCAAAACAAAGAATCCAACAATTTGAGGTATGTGTACTCCACTTTTGTTTCCTGATTACTTTTAGTCAGCAACATGAGCTTATTTAGTGTATATTAACTCCTAGTACAAACACAGACTAAAATCACACATGAGTGTTTCTGTTTTATGTAGCTGCCAAGGCTGATGTAAAATTTGATGACAGAAGTGTTGTCTTCATTGTAAAGTGCCGTGGATACTTTCCAAAAATCTTCAACATTTCTCAGAAAAGTGTCTTACTACTCTGAAGTGTTTACCTACTTTGTCAAATTGCTGTCTCCAGCAATTTTTTGATAGGTTTGTTAATTTTTCCCTTGTCTTTTCATGTAAAAGATAAATATAGAAACCCGTTTCCTCCAATAAAAGGATGGTTAATTTGTAGATCATGTATAGTGATTTTTCAGTAGTTGATCTGTGCATCATTACAAAAGGTACCGTATGATGTCCATTTGATACAGAAACGAAATCCAGGCAAATAGAGGGGCCATGATTTGCTAAAGGTCACCTAGTGGACTGATAGCAGGCCTAAGCATAGTTTCCTAACTCCCTGCAATACAAATCCAGGGCTCTTGTTTACAAACATTGCCTGCAATGAGTTCACCTTTCCAAGTGTTAACACGCTTTCTTTCTCTTCATGTTCACTTGTTCATTGTCATATCACTTCTCACTGCGTGTCATTGTGACAGCAGCTCATTTCAGCAGAACTACAATTTCTTACGGACATGTTTGAAATAAGCGATCAGAATGGAAGAATCATGCCAGTGTTTCTGCTGCCTATCACGAATCGAGATTCATTGGCAATGAATCTTAGGAGTGTCTCTAAGCAGTTGAGCTCAAAATCTAGGGTCACACACCATGTATCAAAAAACTTTAAGCTGTTTGTGTTTCCTACCTCCTCCATAGCGGTCTTCCTTCTGTTAAATGAGGACATAGGTAGGTCTTTTAAAAAGTGGAAAACTAAAATACATATAGAGTATTTTAGCTTATTAAGTTGCTGTTGTAAGCTACTTGAAAAAGCCATCTTGCTCTTCTGTAAGAAAGAATTGAAAGAAGGAAACAGGGCAGATTCGCTTTCAGTCTGTTGCTAGTGATAATCTTCAGTTTCTTGAGTTTCTCTTGCCTTCGCACACGACTTACTAATTCAGTAGCTGTTGAAATTTGGAAAACGTTGAAAAGCTAAGTGGAACGCAATCAGCTGAGAGTAGAATATAGTATTGCCCCAAGTTGACTGAGTTTACTGAGCTCACATGATTTGAACCCTATATCCAGAATCCAGTTTAAAGCTGATTCCAACACAATATTTCCTCTTTCTTTAGACAACAGGGAGCATTTAATGGCTTCCATTTAGTCATGCCTAATTGGGTTTTTGCATGATATACAGGACTTTTTCCTGTCATGGCTGTTACAAATAGAACAGAATGTTCAACAACAAGTGACGGGTTCTAATCTAATTTCAGTGATCAGGCTAGCTTAGTCTAAAAAAAACCTTTTTAATGCTTGCCTTTCTTACCCTCCCTTAGAACTAACTCAATTACATTGTTGTTTGTTTGGTTTTTTTTATTTTACTATTTGTCAATTGGGAGTCTCTAAAATTGATTGGTGGAAGGGTAGGTTTAGGCTGGATATAAGGAAGAAATTCTTTACAATGAGGGTGGTGAAGCACTGGAATGGGTTGCCCAGAGAGGTGGTGGAGGCCCCATCCCTGGAAACATTCAAAACCAGGTTGGTCGGGGCTCTGAGCAACCTGGTCTAGGTAATGGTGTCCCTGCTCACTGCAGGGGGGTTGGACTAGATGGGCTCTGGGGGTCCCTTCCAACCCAAAACATTCTATGATTGTATGTTAAGAGTGTAGGCTTGAGGACATCAAAGTTCATTCCTTCTGACCATTTTGATTCATGCTCTGTACACAACATAGTGCTTCTGCTATAGAAAGTAGGCAGATATTTGGTAGGTTATAAGAAAACACATGTTTTTAAAAAGGGAGTTTTTGTAAAACATTTACATTGACCATGTTAGATAAAATTACTTGTGGAATTAATCTTTCTCCTCTGCTACGATCTTTTTTTCTAGCCTTTCTTGTAATACACTTGCCAACATTAATCTCAGACAGGCACTATCTAAACCTGTGTCCTAGCCTCTTTCCATTTTAAGGAGCAAAGATGAAACCAAAATTGAATATTCCCCTAAAAGCAGTTATTTTTCTGCATTTCTTATGATTTCCTTTGTCCTCACTCAATCTTCCCACTCCTCTGTAGTTTTGGCAGATGTCTGTAAAACACCTGTTGCTTAGAAGCCCAGGAAAACCATGATTCTTATTTGTATGTGTCAAAATGTAAGATTTCCAGTAATAAAGGAGGACAGAGGCTGGCAGAGTACCATCAGGTAAAACAATTGTTATTTTTTTCAACCAAGAGGTGCTGAGTGATAGTAGATAAAGAAGAAAATGGGAAAAAAAGAAGGTAAATATAATGTATAAAAACAAAATAAATAATAGAGAATACAAACTAAAGCAAAATCATAAGAAAAATCTAGAGGAAAACTAAAGGTGTTATGATGGGTAGATACAAATATTTTAGGACAGTTTCCCTGCCATGAACAACTGAATATCTAGTCAAGCACAGCATACATATGTAATTGTAAATGAAGCACATGAGAAAAGGCACATTCTCTAAGTTAAAATTTCTGTACAGAGAAAGTCATTTTGTGTTGCAGATGCTGGTAGAAGGACCTCGCTTCTTTAAACACTCTGTTCTAAATCAGTATTTCTGGAACCAGAAGGAAAAGGCAAAGAAAATTTTATTCTTTAAAACCTGTTATTGTGCTATGTACACTTTAGGTGTTAAGTCTCTTATCAACACATAAGGGGATTAATATGTATAATTCCCATTAGTCTTAATAGCAGTAAATCCCTCTTCAGTGATGGGACAAAAGCTCCTTGTATCTCTAAATTAATGTTGAATTTAATTTGTTTTCTCTTTAGTTTTCAAATCTTAATATCAGCATGAATGATAAATTGCAAGATGTTTTAACAAAATTCCCTGAGGCTTTTTGTGATAAGAATTCAGTAGCAAAACTGAGTGTTTTATGAACTGATACATTTATGCATTATTATCTTTTCTCATTTCAAGAAACTGAGTAATTTGGATACCAAGCCAAGCTTTTAATGTTATTTTGGAAGGTATTGCAACTGGGGACTACTTGCTGCCGTGCTAATAAAGATTTACGGAGATTTTTGTTTAAATGGCCTTTTCAAACCTATCTTCTTTTTTTAGCTTATAGACCAAATGACTTTACTCACCAAAAGGCTATGCTGTATGGGTCTAGCCATAAATAGTAACATTGTACGTCAGACTTTAAAGGAAGAGCAACTTCAGGTATTTTGATATGAGAAAACAATGAAATTTCAGTTTCCTCAGTGGCAGGGGAAATGGATTTAATTTTTATTACTACATACTTGTGGAACTTCAGTGAATTAACGTGCCCCATTCATTGGTGACGAATTGATCACTGGCTGCCCTGCCGCTATGCTTTGTCATGAACTGTGGGTGTGATGTAAACAGGAAAGAGAGCATTTTTACAATTTACTGTAATGACAAAATCTTTCAATGCTCCCAATGATTTTCTCAAGGCAAAACGGTTTTTTGCAGATTCTGTAGTGATGAAATGGGCATGAAATTCATAAGCAAATTAATTTGAACCTAACTGCAATCCTGAAAATGCTGAGAATGCAAATCAGCATTGTCCAGCATGTGTGAAATCACAGCATGTACTGTATGTGTGCTACTGTATGGGTTTTGTTAAAATTTACAGCTGCTTGATATTAACACATGAAAAAATGATTTTTATTTGGCTGCCATAGGATGTGAAAATGGATGCTGAAGTTTCTGATATAGAAGTGGCTGCTCCCTCCTCTAGTTGGCAAACTCAAAACAGCCTTTTGTCCACCTCACTGCTCTCAAATTCAGGTTGTAAGTATTGTTTCACAGAAAAAAATCTGAAATTAACGTATTTTCCTTTTTAAAAGCTATTTTTCTTGGGAGAGTAAGACACTGTACTTTTCAACAACAACAACAAAAAATGCTAGAACCATCCTAAGAGTCCTCCTATATTTTAGCTTTAGGTACTGGATGGATGCCTTTGTCTAGGAAGTACTTCCCACTGGTAGCTCTTTGGGTTTTTCTTTAACTGGGACACGCGATATATTCTGTTTGTCATCCAAACTTATGCCAAAAAAAGGGCTGCGCTTGAATTCTGAGTCTCTGCATGAAGAATGATACCTATGTAAGTTGTGTATCTTTTCAGGGACCAGAGATACATCCTCAGCCAAGGATTCTTTCCCAGATCTTTCATTTGTATCAGTTTGTCTCATACTTGCGTAGCAGTTTAACAGTTGAATTCACTCATTCTGCTTCTACTTCAATAGTTGTTTTTAATTATTCTTTCTATCCTCTGGTACATATATAAGTTGTGGTCATGAAAGGTCACGGGATCTCTGATGCAGCTAGGAACTGCTCAGTAAAAGATAGGACATATTAGATCTTTATCTGGTACAGGAGCACCTTTGCATGAGTGTCAGAACTAACTTAAAGCAAAGAGGTTTTTAAGGTGTTTTTTGAGCGTATCCACGCATGGATATCAGAATACTCATCTTCAGAAGGATATCTTCTTCCATTTCTTTTCAATATAGACAGTTTATATACTGGGAACCTGTTCAGTATGTTGCATTCTATGTAATGGAAAGTCCTATTTCAGGCTTCATTGCACTTTCAAACCTTTGCATCTATCTTAGAAGGAGTGCTGCAGTACATTACGGCTCACCAGTAAGTCCTGAGCTGATCTGATGAGGTTAACGATAATGTGTTTCTTTTCCTTTCAGAATCTGTGGGTTGTGTTTAATATCATTTTGCAGAACATACTGAATAACAATAGTGGGAACAAGGCATAAGAGCAATTGGCTTCATATCATGTGTACTTCAGGATCAGTTTCCCCCGACTCAGAATTGTTTTCCTATTTTCCTTAACCTTATCCCTGTCAAAGTCTTGCCAGTCAAAGTACATATTCAGCCTGTTTGGGGTACAGAAAAGAAGTAACCCACACCATGCAGGCATGTTGGACTAGGTGACTGCCAGCGGTAACTTCCAACCTCAACAACTCTGTGATTTCACAGCAAAAACTTGCTGAAATTTAAAGATGCAGCATAAATGTTCCTAAAATATTCTAATATGTTTATATTGCTTAACCAGAATGGAACTTGCTAGGACTTTGTTGCTTTTGCACTTTTTAATCAGTTTTAGCAGTTGTCAAATAGGATCCATGTGATCTGAATACCAATCTGATGAACCAGTTCTGGGTATTTATTCTCTGATTCAACTGTTTTTTACCAGCACTAAGCTTTCTCGAGGTAAAAAAAATAAGTGATGAATGAAAGACAGTAGTGATTCAGTGTTGATCATTATGAAAAATTTGCAAAGTCTTCAGCACTTGAGGAAGGCTCTTTTTAAAACCATGTTCAGGAATGGCTGAGGGACTTTTTTTTTCTTGCTTAAAATTTTTAGGAGGGTATTTTCCACATCATAAATTAAGCTGATCTTCATATTTCATATTTTCTAAATCCCAGAACAGTGCTGAGAGTGTTTTTAGTTTTGTTCTTTTGCCCAGATGGTAAAGAGCTATTTTTAAAAATAATATTTTTTTTAAAAAAGCAAAAAAGTTAGAAAACAGTGAATGTGTTTCACTTTTTCCTATTTGTTTTGAATGAACAGGAACTGGATACAAAAATCTTTAGAGTTTTAGTTTCTTACTTGTATTCTATGAAAATCCATTAGTCAAATTTTCTGAGGCTAAAACAGAGAAGTACACATAGAATATTTTTCCTATCCCTGATTTTATTGACTCTGAGACAATGAAGGTGGTGTTCTTAATTTCTCACTTTGCTGATTCTTTCTGCTATTATATGTTCTTTATGCTTAATAAGCAAGTATGAGAGCAAGTCAGGTGCCTGTTGAAGATGCCTAATGTCATTTTAGATGTCCTAGAGTATAGTTCTAGCTGACATTCCAGGAAGGCATAGGTTTCCCATAGGTCCCATCACATCTTTCACAGTCCTTTGTGGATGTCTGTGGTAGCTTATGACACTAAGGTATTTGAATTACTCCATAGACTTTGCTTGGTGACTGAATGTTTTACCCTTATATTGAACCTCATCTCCACTGGTCAAATGTGTATTTTGAAGTTGTTGCTGTAGTTCTTGAGGACAGTGAAAATTCTGCAGTGGTATTAATATTAAGGAGTTTTCCTTGTAATTACCAGTGACTGGCAAATGATAAAATCAGCTACTTCAGTCATTTTAGTCACATAAACACCATAATCTTCTAATTTCAATAATGATATTAATTAGTTATAATTTGAGACTTTGACAGCAAAGTATAATTTGAGGTCTTTTGCTCCCAAACATCCTGTAGCTTTTAATAAATCTACCTATAAATGCCATCACCTATTTTCTGTGATTAATTTATCTCCTTACTTCAGAAGCAGAAGAATGGAGTTTTTTTGTTTGTTTGTTTGTTTGTTTTCATTTTGGAGCAGTTTGCAAGTCTTTGATTTAACATTTCCCCACTCCACATCTCTTAAATTCATGAAACCTCACAGACTCAATAAGTAGTCCTAGAAGCTCACATCGCAGTGTGAGTCTCTTGTGACTTGTAGAGAGCACCAGGGAGGAGAGCGGACATGTTTGGTATAATTTAATTTATCTGTGAGGTGGATCTTGGGATTTAAGTTTAAAATTGGTTGAAGAAAGAGGGAAAAAAAGTATGAAAAAATAAATAAGGGAACAATCAACGTCCATATATATATATATATTTAGTAAAAAGTTGCCAATGCAGCGGGCAGTTAAAAGGAAAAGTAATTAACATTCCGTTTTACGTCTGGTCCTCCTGTTTCTGGTATAATTTCTACAATTATAACAGCTTTTCCATAACAAACTATTTTAAAGATGATGTGGGAATGAGATTTTATTTCTGTATCCATTTTCTTAGAAAGGAAGAAGTTTAACTGAGAAAATTTATACAAGGAAGCATTCATTAGACATGGTTTGTAGTCTGTGTTATTATCAGACCAAAATGGTTGGTCTAAAAAAAACACTAGTAGTTGTTATCTAAAGAGTAATCCTCAGAAATGGTTTTCCATGGCCACTCTATTTTTCTTAAACTTTGTATTACAAGGGTCCCTAGAGTTACACATGATTTGCATTAGCTTTGTGAACTGGATCCTGCCTTTCTCTTTGTACATTTCATCACTTCAAGGTTTTAGCCTGGATGGTTTCCCAGACGCCATATGGCTTTCAGGCTTTCTATTGTTGTTGGGAATTTATGTTCCAGAGCTTCATAAGCTGTGACTTTATGAAGAAGAAAATAGCCACCAGTTTTCCCAGCTTCTGTAGCTGGGATCACAGTCTTCTCTGCCCCTTTGGCTGGGGTGATACAGAGCACTCTTGAGTCAACATGGTATATAGAAGGAATGATATCATGGTCGAATAAAAACGAGTTGTCCTGGATGTTGATTTTTTTTTGTTGTAACAATTAACTCTTGCAATCTATGTCTTTATCCCTCTAAGTATACTTTTTCAGAAGTTCTTAAGACAATTTGTATTGACATTTATAAATAAGTAACTGAAAAATAGAAAGACATTGTAACATCATGATGCTGTGTGACAGCATTCTAGAACAAAAACTTCTAAGGCTGCTCAAGGATAAGAACCTGGAATGATTGGAAACTTGACATCATCGCTTTGAAAAATGCAAATCGATTTAGTTTAGCAATGAATTTTCACTTTCAATGATTTTTCACTTTACTTTGAATACTGACCATAGGAGGTACTGCTGAAAGAGCATACAGTAGCATAGTTCTGGACAAATACTGAAAACTTTATGCTGAAAAATTATAACTCATTGTTTTACTCATGTCCCAAAACCAGTGATTTCATTCTCCTTCTGAAGGTGAAAACATCTCACTCCTCCTAATCAAACTGTGAAGACTTGCTCACTATTAAATAACTTTTGGTTTCTTTACCAAAAAGGTTGTCAGGCCCTGGAACAGGCTGCCCAGGGAGGTGGTGGAGTCCCCATCCCTGGAGGTATTTAAAAGACGGGTAGATGAGGTGCTTAGGGACGTGGTTTAGGGGTGGTCAGGCACGGTTGGGCTCAATCTTAAAGGTCCTTTCCAACCAAGGGATTCTATGATTCTATGATTTCTGCCTTTTGTTAAATAAATGCTAGATATTTGGGTCTTTGGATTTTTTTGCCTCCAGCACTTTATCATAAGATGTTCTGTCAATTCATATTGTCTAGATTTTGATGCAATATAATGTACTTCGAAATAAGCATTATATATGTATCCTATTGCGAAGGTATATACACCATATGGCATCCTGTGAACACCTGTTCAGTGTCAGAGGTTGACTCTAGTCTGTGCTGTTGGTAAAGAAACTCCTTCCAGAAATTTCTGCATGGTTTGTTTTCTCTTATTTAAACAAAAATGCTGGAAAATTAAATGGAAAAAAAAAAGTGGACTTATCAAATTTTAAAAAATGCAGTTTACATTTCTTCTGTATAAGAAAGCTCTTGGCCATGCCTATATTATATAGTACTGAAATCTGTTTCTCTAGAAAAATAAGTCAGTTTCTCAATTCATAGCATTATGAATATTGAATATTTATTAATACCATTATTACTTGCTGTGTAAATTACAATATTGTGTAATGGAATATATCTTTCATATAAACATTGAGGGTCAGTCAGCAAAATGTATGTGTTTCCCTGAAGATGTTTAATTATTTTTTTTTTTTATCTGACATGTTTCTAGCACTTATGAAAAGAATGATTCCTTTTGATACAAGTGCCACCAAGGAAGATTCCATTAATTTTGCTGTCAGTGAAATGAAGCTGCAAGCAGAAAGAGGAAAGCAGTAGAACATTTTACAAAAGCAAACCATCTTTCTCTGTGGTAAATTCCATTCCACTCTTTTTTGGTTTTGAACAGTAGTAACTCCGTCTGCTATAGGAGTGATGCACTGTTAATGATTCAAATATTGCCAGACACTTAAATGAAAGAGTACCAAGAGAGAATCTAATGAACTCTTGTGATAATTTATGTAATTTGTACACCAAAGGTTTTCTGGGATTATGCTATTCTCTTGTATTTGTTTCTGCAGTCCTCCTAAACTAAATTTGTTGTATTCCTGAAATATTACAAAATGAAAGACCTGTGACATGAATCTTTGCTATGAGCTTATTTACCCCTGTACAGGAATTGTTCTACCATTTGGGGTTTTTATAACATTTAATAACATTATTAATAATGAAAAAATATTCAGAAATTACCTTTGTGTTAATATTTATTATGAGAGTCATTATACAGTGTTGTGCAGATACATTGGTGATTTTAGATTCTTCAATTTGCAACAATCATTAAAGAAAGAAAGGATAAATATTAAGCTAAACCAAATTTCCTCAGAATCAGTGGAAACACATATCAAGATTTCAGGTTCAGCATATATCTGTTAGAAGCTGTTCAGAATAATTCTTCTGACCAAAACGGTTTTAGCAGATGACCTCTAGTAAGGCACTTAACAGCACCTGAATCCCACTCACCTATATTAAGCATGTTGAAGGGCACTGCTATGTGGTTGTGAAAATTTTAATAGTAGGGTTTAATGATCATTTATTTATTCTGTTTTGTTCTCTATTAGATGAGACAAGTCGTATTGATTTTAAAATGATATGGAAATACAATATTGCACAGTTGTATTTGTTCGGATATCTCTGTTCTAAACAAGTTGGATACAGTTCTGCATCCAACTGTGGTCTCAAACAGCACATCACAGCAGAATTTTCTGCTGTCAAAAGAAATGCAAGTTGATGGACCTGGTTTTATTCCCTCTCTAGTGTTTCTGTTTGGATGACTTGTGCCTTAAAAAAATTGCCAAATCTATCAGAGTACTGTAACAACATGAAAACCATTGAGACCATTTTGTTTTGTAGGCTGCTTTCATTTTTAGGAAGCCTCCTTCTTCTCCCAAACACTATTGGTTTTAGCACTGTAGGTGTCTCAGATATAATTCACTTTGTGTCACCTGAAAACAGGACCTTTTATTATTTTTTTTTTTTTTCATTTTCGGAAGTGTTCTGCAGTCTCAGTGGGTTCCCTGGACAGTATGCTTACTTGACAATCCCTTTGTATTCAGCCTGTTTCAAACAGAAATTCTTTCTGAGAATCAAAATCAGTCAAGAAAATGAGAAAAAAATTGAATTCCCTTTCCTTTCATTTTTTAGACACTTAAATTACATTTTTTCCTCACTTGTAACTCAGAAATCTGAAGTATGTTTTCTTAAAACAGTATCACTACTGCTTTATAGTATTTGAAAACTAAGGATAAGCAGTCTGAACTCCCTCATTATTAAATCAATTATTGAATCAATTTTTGTACAATGCAGAATAGAAATGACTACTAGGTGAATAATTTTGGCTTTAAGACTTGAAATATTCTCAGTGCTTAGTATATTTGCCTTTGGCCATGTGCCTGGATTTTCAGCAGCGTTTTATATCCTTTTTAAAAATTTTCTAAAAGGGCTGGGAGAACAGAAGAGAAGAAGTCAAACCACAAAAAAAAATAAAGGGGGGGGGGCGGGAATTTTTAATGAGTAGACTTATGGACTCCAAAGCCAGGAAATTCTTTCTTAAATTTACCCTCTTGGCATGGCAGTCCAGATAGCATGTAATATTTGTCTTTCTTCCACCTTTGATAGAGGTTTCTATTACAAAGTGAATTTTGTTTCCTTTTTACTGAAGGCTAGAGTTCTGTTCATGACATTATGTGAACTGTCCCTTTGTGGTTTAAGAAATAATATTTTTTCCATATTGGCCTCAAATAATGCTCTTCTGACCAGTTACAGTTTTTAAAGTAGAAGAACAAATAATTTTTAATAAAACATTTTGTATATTTCGGATCTTAAAAATTGCTGTTCCTTCTGGTAATCAGATTTTTTTTATACTTTGACTTTTTCATGACCTGTTCCTCAATTCTTGCCTAAAGCTGTCATTTTTGGTAATCAAAAAAAAAGTGGTATCACACATAAAAATGGTGTGTTTTTTCTCTGTTCTGTTCAGCATTTGGTAAATGAGGTAACTTTGCATGTATGCACAGATTTAACAAGTTAGTATCACGCATCCATTTTTTTAATGCTGTCCTGCAATACAGTGGTTCAATATTGTATTTTCAGAAATGCACTGGCCCTTTATTTCAGCATCAAATAATTGTCCCTTGAATAATCTTTAAATTTTATGCCCTTCAGTTCCTTGATGTTTTACAGCAGACTTAAGAGTACTTATTTTTAATTACTTTTGAGATGGTATTTACTAAATATTCAAAATAATTTATTCTTATTATGTAATTATGTCATCCTAAGATGAAACATCAAAATAAAAATAAAACTTAGTCCAGGATAAAAAATAAAATTTTACACTGTTTTAACAAAGCAATTTTCTTATATTTACTTCATGTTTTTGATGGAAGCCAGTCTTCAGTGATGGTGAAAGTGCTCCTTGGATATCCAAGTCTCAGCCACATTTTTATAGCTATCCCGCTGTGGTGGGCTGACCCTGGCTGGATGCCAGCGGCCCCCAAAGCCGCTCTGTCACTGCCCTCCTCAGCTGGACGGGGAGAGAAAATGTAACAAAAGGCCTGTGGGTCGGGATAAGGACAGGGGGATCACTCAGCAATTACCGTCACAGGTAAAACAGACTTGACTTGTTGAAAAATTAATTTACTTTATTGCCAATCAAATCAGAGTAGAACAATGAGAAAATAAACCCAAATCTTAAAACACTGGCTAAAAATGACTAGTATGAAACCTGAATATATTCTTATATCTACAACACGCAGAGTATTTATTTATAAATTTATGAGGGACTGCTTGCTACAGTCGAAGTTTACTATGGCTCTGTTAAACTCTTCATGTTCAAAGTGTGTTAGTAATAATTTATCTCTCACTAAGCCTTGTCTTCACCTCACAGAAGTAACTGATACTGAAGTTAATGTGAGCTGCAGGCCAATATCTGGGGATGCAGCCCTGTCAAAAATGAATGTGCAGGAGGACATCACACAAATTCCTGTGGTTTTGATCTAATTGTAGAATTAGAAGAAATCTAGTAGTAGAAGGAATGGAAAGCAGCTCATGATTAAATTAAAATTCCAGAACACTTTTATTCTTGGTGCCTTAATTTAAAAACTGCTTTAGAGCTAGTATTATATCTAAATAAAAGCGATCCCTAAATAAGATTCCATCTTGGGTAATTTTTTTTTTTTTTCTCACATACTAAAATACGTTCTACTCTAGCACAACTCATCTCAACTCTTTACTGTAAGCATGTCTAGGCTGTTGTGAGTATGAACTGTTTTGCTTTTTCCTTGTAATGATCTAAATTAGATTTTAAGTCTGAAGAACATTTCAGTGCTGTATACAGAAGTGCAGCAGAGCAGAATCTGATACTTCAGTCTTTCAGAAATCTGTAAACTAATGCCTCTGGGAATGTTGACAACCAAAATGAGAGAGATTGCTGTGGTTAAAATACAGCAATAGCCAGCATTTATAATTTGTGCTAACAACAATAGCTCTCATGTTTCTAAAGCTACATTTGTACATCTGCCATTTCTCAGGCTGTAAGAATGAGATTTTGGTTCCTCTTGCCTAAGTAGTGGCAAAATGTGTAATGTCATGAGCCTTAAGAAAATATGCAGTGATGATATTTTTTGAATTTCTAGTCATATTATTTAGGTAACTACTTTGTGCTATTTGGAACTGAATATTTTTGGAACCTGATTGTTTACTACTATTTTTTTTTTTTGTTAAAGGATTACATTTAAATACAAGAACTGCATAAAGATACCTCTTTTAGGATAATTCTGCTATCTTAATTTAGGGACATGGCTTCTTAATAGGTGTTTTACTTGAATAAGTACAGCAACTGTTCTTAAGTTGTCTGTTATTTTCATCTGTCTTCAGAGCAAAGTTGTTTTGATCTTAGACTGCTTTTCTCATCTGCCATCTACAGTGCACTAGTATGACAGAAGATGTACCATCTTTTCTTCACTTACCCCATGTTAATAATTTTGGTAGTTGATATGGCCAGGGAATATTAATTTTGAAGGCAGCTGTTTCTTACAACATAATCTCTTTTCGTATTCTGCCACTCTTTATTTGTTTACTAAAATAAAACCTACTTGGTAAACTGACTAACATCGGATCACGTGCTGCCTAATTGTGAAGATTATCCCACAGGCAAAAGTAAGTGTATCTTACTATGTTTGGCAAGATTTTCTAAATGCTACCATTCATTCTACCATCAGTTTGTAGAAGAAAATAATAAAGGATAGACTTTGCTGCATAACCCTGAAATATTATTGATTCCAGGCAGAAAAAGAGGCTACAACTCATTTGGAGATCTACCTAAGTGCTTAGTCTAGAACCTAAGAAAAGTCCTATTACAAAGTATGTTTCTTCAGTGTATCAATATCAAATTGCCCTCAGTAGAAACAGTTGCTGACATCTAAAATATTTCTGACGTGATACCGAAATTTGCTAAAGATGATCACAGAGTGTCATTCTGCAAATGTGTATTTCTGTGTCACTCACATTGTTAAACAAGCATTGAACTGGGAAGCCAGCCCGATTTATGTTCTGGCATTAGTTTCTTCACAGAAACCACCAGTGACCCAGTTTTGTACTTAGTGTGGAAAACGATGATGATGAGCTGTGTTTTACTGCTGGCCAAGAGAACAGTTTGCATCTGTGGCATAAGCTATTTTGTGTACGGAGCTCAACAAGTGCACCATTTTTAATGAGGCTTTCACTGCCAGGTGCAGCACTGAATACAATGTCATCCAAACAGCTGCAACCAAGAAGACATCATGTAGCCAGCAGATCTTTGCTATATGTTTTGACTAACAGAATATCAGTAAGTCCATCAGAAACCATGACGGTGTTTGTTTTGTCTTCACTGGAGAGGTTTCCAGTGTGGTCATAAAGCTAGAAAATGCTTACACCTTAGTCAGCCTGATCTACATCGGCGTGAGGCTCACTAGCCATGGCGTGTGAATCTGTTAGCATGTTGACCATTGATTGATTAGAGGCCTGAAAATTAACAAGACTAATCAACAAAGTTTTAAAAAAGTGGGACAAATTATTCTTCTTTGGTAGATAAAACAATCTCTGTAAAAATGGAAAAATCAAGTATCAAAGTCAAGAAACACTCCATTTTTCCAGAATGTAAGTAATTTTTAAACTTCACTAGAGTGACAGCCTTTTATAGACTATCTTTGAAGATTCTGAATATATTAATCAACAGACATCAGTCCTGCTTCATGTCATCTCTTATTGTGAGAGACTGGCTGACTTTGATTTAGACTTAATTAAGTTCCATACTTTGGGAAATTCTGTTATATGTGCTGTGCACTGAATATCAGACTTGAAATAATTCTGTTGGAGATAGCTGATGTGCTATATATGGAGTGCTGGCTGGTACAATGTATTTTAACAAATAGATCGGATGTTCAAATTTCAGCTTTGGTATTACATTCCCAGTAAAAAGTGACAAACAGACAAATTTTTAGACTGTAGGCAAGAGTGTCCATTCAGTGTATTGCTGTGGTTTTGAAGGTGAATCACTTTTGAGGCTGAAATTTCTGTATTTGCTTATTAGCAAATGCTGATTTATTTTTTTTTTCCCCTTGGAGAGTGAGAGAAAAAAATACTAGTCACTTTTGAGTTCTGGAACATGTTTTGTCATTTTATGCTGCCAGTTTCTAATTAATTTGGGGATAACTAAAAAAGCAGCTGATTCTGATACCTCATTACAAGCACTCCTAATTAAGTTAGTTGATGCATGAGTCATTTTCCTCCAGATCTTTTGTTTTCATTTAATTTGAATAAAATACAGTGGCTTTTACATTTAGCATTCTAAAACTGGAACAAAATTAGTCTTGTGATCTGGCATTTAGGTTGGAAAAATCTAAAACTAGGATTGCTCAGGCGTCTTGTACATGTGACACTGAACATATTACATCACATTTCCCAGTCAACTATTGCTGCTACAGTACACTGTGAAGTGACCTTAAAGAATCTGCAGAATTTTGACAAATTACAAGGATGCAGGATCTCTCTGTACTGGTGTGAAATCAGAAAGGTTGGTTTAATACCTCTAAACCTCGTACCTGTTAATGTAATAGAGATAAGCATAATGGAATGAAATTCCTCAACATGCAATTATTTCCTGACATAAAGTCCTTGAAAGACCCTTGCCAATAGTTAAGCAAGGGGTCCCGCTCCTGGTTTAATATAACAGGCTCCCTGACCACATTCCCCTATAAGGCCAACTCTCTGCAGGGTATAAGGGACATCTGTGTGAAAAAAAATGTCTATCTGTCTTGCCTTTGTTAATTTTTCATCTTATTTATCCTTTCTTATGACTTTGATTCTGTGTCTACGTATAAATATGCTGCTACTTTTCATTCCTGTAAAATGCATCAGAGAAGGAAGCGCATTGAAGCTGACATTGCTGTAGTAACCAGAACTATTGCAGTTTCCTTCAAATTTGGTTTCCGAAAGGTAAAGGTGTGTTCAAACTTTCAGTAGCTATGTAGACATCATGTATAGTCCTGTTCACATAATTACGTATCTTTCTTATAGACATAGACATGCATAAACATGCTCCCACACTGTAAAACTTACTGGTCAAAAAGAAAATTAATCCTTGGTGCTTGGAAATCCTGACTACACTAAAGCTAGCAGAGGCCCTGTCTCTAATATAAGTGGAGTTATAATTTCATGCTGAGTTTGAGAAAAGGGGGGAGAAGTTTTCTCAGCCTACTTTTTCATTGCATTTTGGAGGTCTGCAAGTCTACAAGATGTGTTGGTCTGGTGAGCAACCAATACTTACTGAAAAATCCATGGTCTTATAAAAATAATTCCGTAGCAAACTGTAAACATTTGGAATAATTTGGCTTTCTCATTTTTCTATTTTAGATTTTTTTCAAAATCTGAGAAATGGGTTTTTGAATTTATTTGGGGTCTTGTATAAGTACTTGTGTTTTCCAAGAAGGCTAAACCAAATTTAGTTATATAACGAAAACCATTGTACTTTTAAATGGCATCAATACAAGTTTATGAAATTTTCAAAATCTGGAAATATTGCAGCTCTTTGTTCCACTCTAATGTGGGCTACTACAGCTTTCTCAAAATAATGAAACTTTCACAAAGGAAAGTTCATCTGTTAAGGTTTATCAATCATATTTCACAGTCACAACTAAATGTTTTGTTTCACATCAGGTTTTCAATAAGATCTAGTAATTCATTGAATACCTAAAATGGGAATTTTCATATGTGTAGACAGAAGCTATATCTTATATCTAAATAGAAACACTATTGATAGACTTTTTTTTTTTAACAAAAGACTCACAAAACAAAAACATCCTCTAACATATCTTTTTTTATATCCTATGATATTTTTGTTCCAAGATAGCTTCCCAAGGTGTTTGCATTCCAATTTTTCATTGTCTGCCATCTTTGGGGTGGGGGGTGGGACACACACATGACCCCAACTTAACTATCTTGAGAATTACATAATGAATAAAAAAATAGAATCATTTAGGTTGGAAAACACCCTTGAGATCATCAAGTCCAACCAAACTACTGCTTGACTGTTGCTTTCTGTGAGTTGCATGAAGGCACATAAAACTAAGTCTACAATTTGCATTTTCAGAACGCTGCTTGCAGGTTTAGGAACAAAGCATTGCAGAAGTATAAAAGGAGACACTTGTTACCGTGTTATTCCAAAGCACAGGCCCTCATCAACCTGTGAGGTTTGTGGGACTCACAGGCGTGAGGTCTGACTCACGTGTCACACCAGCACGCCGGTTTTATTGCTGTGTGGCTGCACGGTCTTCAGAATGCTTATGCCTGATTTATACCAATATGAAGCGAGAATCTAATCTCATATATAAAGCGTAAGTACCAATCAGAATGTCACGTCAACTGATTACAGTACGAAGTACGTGAAAGCTCTCTATTGTGCTATGAGGAAGTTGCTGCAGACCGATAGCTTGACACAGTCTGCAAGTATGTTTAAGTTTGGTTAAGGCTCTACTTGGAAAGTTCATATGTTAATTTAATGTCAACATTTGTACCTGCTTTCTGCAATCAGAATAAAAAATTTTAGCCAATGAGGCAGTAACAAAAATAAACTTCCTTAGTTTTTGCTAACTTGCAACTTACTCCAGGCCATTTCTGAAGGCAAGGTTGCAAGTCTTTATTGCATCTCAGGAGGGAGATAGTACCTTGTCAGGATCAAATTGCTAGCTGTACTTGTAATTTAAAGTGTAACATGAAATTTTATTATTTTTGTAAGCTAACAAAATAAATTCTTTTTCCAAGCAGTGCATAGCATCTGTATTCATTTGCCTAACACTGCCTAACTTTTGTAAAGACCCGATTCATGTAATTCATCTTTTTTGGTTTATGTGAAATATAGATGTGTGATGTGGATTTATGTTGTTCCATTTTGCTTTTTAACTTACCTCTAAGAACAACAATATGCTCTCAGATTTTTTTCTTTGTTTTCTTTCTTCTACTACAAAATTTGTTTAAAAACTAGGATGGTAGTTTTGAGGTGAGAATCAGTAGTTTTCTTCAAAAGTGTGGTTAAAACACTTATTTAGGTAAAAGATTTGTTCACCATCATGGGCCCCACAACAACAACAACAACAAAAAATCTGGCAACATATTATAGTGTTACAATAGGGGTGAGTCTTTACATTGGCCATGAATCACTTGAGTGTTTCCAGAGGTGTCCTTGAATGGGACAAGGCTATTGCCTATAGCCTCTTACAGAGTGTGAACACGATTCGTTTGACTGAACTCAGGGTTGGACACATGCCTCCATCTAAATGAACCTGCCTTTCTAGTCAGCAGAGTACCTGGGATCTGCGCCATCGTTCACCTCACCCCAGAGTAAACACCTAGGGATTGACCAAATGAATTGCACCGAACTGCTGTAACTATATTGACTAGATCTCCATTTAGTAAAATGGGAAACCAGACAACGACCTTGGATGAATATGCCTGCATTATAGGCACGAGTCAGGTGGGGTTCACCGTGTCCACCCGTAGGGTGGGATCTATCCATGTGTGCTTCATCAGGATTCCAGGGTAAGTTCTTTATTACCTTAAATAAAAGACAGCACTGGAATGGGATGCAGTTAAACATGCAAAGAGACTGAGTCATTGCAGTATTTAATGGAATAAAAATAATTGTTGCTGGAAAGTCCCACAGAGCTAAATTTCTATGGAAGCATTTCATGGAGGAGCAAAGCCTTGCATTGTATTTTAAAGTACAAAGTAAAACAAAAAATAAAATAATATGTGTTGCATCCTTCCATATAAATAAGTTTTCTTACTCTGTTTTCTCATGACAAGATGGCCAAACTACAGTTTCTTTATGTCCTGAGAAATCAATCAATGAAAGCCTGTATTTTACTAATTCAGTTCTACTCAATTACCTGCTCCCTTGCCTTTTGGAGTTAAGAGGTTTTGCATGTCTTTTACATCATTTGTGATTTGCAGTTGTTTTATGGCAAACATCTTCTTCCCTTCTTGTACCATTTTTTCATTGACCTTGGTGTCTGCAGAGTTGTTTCTTTCACATGTTCTCACTTCTCTCTCCTGGCTGCTGTTGCACAGCATTTTTTTCCCCTTCTTAACTATGTTATCCCAGCAGCACGACCACTGTTGCTGGTTGGCTCGGCCTTGGCCAAAGACAGGTCCATCTTGGAGCCGGCTGCATTGGCTCTCTCGGACAGGGGAGAAGCTTCTGGCAGCTTCTCACAGAAGTCACCCCTGTAGCCCCCCGCTACCAAAACCTTGCCAGGCAAACCCAATACACACCAGTATGTTGGTTCTAATTTTACCTGTAAAACTAAGGTCAGTAACGTTGAAAAAGCAGCTGATACCTGACAGTGTCCTGTAGCTATGTCAACAGAAATCATGAAATTACAAGTTGTCGTACACACAAGCAGTACATGAATAGGAGTAGTCACTGTTTCCACAAAAACAGCATCAAGGACAAATTTTACTGTGAATGTTTTATATTTTATTGGAGCAGCTACTTTACAGAAATATATTTTGAATATGGCCTGTAGCTGGAGTGAAAAGGCTTCACCGATAGGCTCCGCCTGGTCGGGCAGCCTGTAGTAGACACCAACCACCCGGTTCCCTTTGTTGCCTCGGTTTCCGATTCTTACCCACAAGCTTTCAACCTGCTCATGGCTATTCTTCAGAGACAGCTCTTCACGCACTGTCCATTTCTTGATGCAGACAGCAACGCCTCCATTCCTCCTTCCTTGTCTGTCCCTTCTGAACAGCCTGTAGCCATCAATAGCCACACTCCAGTCATGGCATTTGTCCCACTGAGTTTCAGTAATGGCAACTAGGTCGTAGCTTTCTAGCAGCACAGTGGCTTCCAAGTCCTCCTGTTTGTTGCGCATGAGGCAGGTGTTAGTGTAGAGGCCCTCCAGCTGGGCTGCCAGTCCTGTCACCTTTTTACAGTAACACCCCTTCATCCCTTTGAGGTCTTTCACTGGTGTTTCCCTGTTGGCTCCTATTACCTCAGGAGCCCCTGGCTCATCGCTGTAAGAGTTCAGGTGTGCTGCAGTGTAACCAGCACATCTCAGAGCAACAGGCTGAGGGCCCTCGCTAGCACCCTGTCCCTCCAACCTTGGCGTATCACCCCATGACTCGTCACAGGTGAGCCTGATATTATCCCCTTCCCCCTTTAAGTCTAGTTTTAAAGCTCTGTCAATCAGCTCCACTAGCTTGTGAGCAAAGACTCTCTTCCCCCTTTGAGAGAGATGAATCCCATCTGATCCCAGCAGGCCTGGTGCCGTGTAGACCACCCCATTATTGAAACCCCCCAAATTCTGGTGGTGACACCAGCCACAGACTATTGCAGTTCCACTGTAAGTCACAGAGCCATAGGAAGCCTGGCTTCATTAATTCCAGAACTGCTTGGATTTCTTACACCATTTTCCCTAAGATGAATTTGTAGTTGGTAATGTGTGAGTATGAACATGTTTGCAAGTGGTTTGAAAAAGAGGGAAAACCCAGTACCCAAATAATTATTTTCAAAATCTTCCCACTGCTTCTGGAGGTCAAATTTCAAGTACAAATCCATTTTTGGTTTGGTTTTTGGTTGGTTGGTTGGTTGATGTAATGTATGTTGGATGTTATTTTTACCTTGCAGTGGAACAAAGAGCAGCTTCAACTCTAAGATAATAGGTTTTGCCAGATTTTTTAAAGAAGTAATTTTAAAAAAAAAAGTGTTATAGGTGTCCCCTATATACACTGTAACTTCTAAAAATACTGCACATTTACTTTGTTTTTATAATTTTCTTAGTGATATTTATTTCCAGTCTGCAGCTTCCAGTGAACATGGTGAAATCAAAGCTGTTGTTACATTACATCTTAAAACATATTTTAAGGTCAGTACTTAGTTGTAGTCACAGGTACTCCAGAAAGAACATGACAGAATTTTGCTGGCACTTGATAAGAAGAAAGAGTTACAAAAATAATAATAGTCTTGGGAATCCACAATTAAAAAGAAAATAAATAAATGCCAGGAACATCCTATTATATGGGATTTGTATTGCTAAACCACTTAGGAACTGAGATCCCATTGTATTAAATACCACAAAAAGAAGAAAACATATTACATGTACCTTTAAAAATCTTTTGTAAGTAGAAATATAGATGCAAACTTTGTATTAGCTTGTTTAAATTCATTTTTCCTAAAGAATGGGTTATACAATTCTCCCAAGAGTCAATAGGTATAGAAGAAAAGTATTTCAGACCTACAGGAAATTTTGGATGGGGATCAGAATTAGTTGAGGCAGCCTTGCATTGGTGGCCTGCAGCATAGCGTTATGGCACAGCGTACTGTCCCGAAGTAATGAGGAATCTCTTTGTGGCTTTTGAAGGAGGTACCAGCCTACAGCTGCTAATGAAGACTTCAGCTTGAGACACATCCCCGGACAATAGAGCTCTCATGATAGCAGACAAATACTCTACAGGCTCCTTTACAAGTGAAAACAAGCAGTTTATTCTAAGTTTCCTTTTAGATACCTTAGGATATTTGATCCTTAGGCAGAATTGAAAAAGCAGCAAATACTATCTGGAAAGGGCTGCCTGAAAACCACTGCTGGAAACACCAATGGTTCTTCAGAAGACAGGATGACTATGAGGACAAGTCAATTAACATCTCTGATGCACTTGGCTATGCATCCCATTACAGCTCAAACAAGATTTTTCAGTCAATAAGAAAGGTAGATTGATGTAAAAAGTGGGCAAATTGGTTTCACAGGAATTTTAGTGGAAAACTCCGGAAAGTGCATTTATTGTGTCCTCAGATAGAAGCTCCAGCTGACCCTAGGTCAGGAGTGTGGACCTCACCTTATGCTTGTTTTATAAGCCAGGAACCCACTGAACTATAAAGTGGTGTTTCTTCCTGGCCCAGCTCTGGTGTATTCAGATAGAAACTAAACTGGAGTACAAGATTGGGTCTAAAAGAGATTCCTGAGAATTGTGGAATAAGAACAACAGGCAATTCTAAAAATGGAAATTTGGATTTTATCTCAGGAGCTGAGAATTCCAAAACAGTCTATCTACAGCAATGTGCAAGCCAGTTAACAGTCAATTCTGTGATAACTTCCAAACAGGCAATGATATATATAACACTGAATCTAGCAGAGACTGCCACAACCAACAACAGTAATAGAGATGAGTGCTGCTTATGAATTCCTTACAGTCCCTTGGAATAAACTATACTGTGACTTTCCTAAGAGATGGTTCCAAAAATTCTCTCCACATCTACCCTGTCTAGAAAAGCAGTGTTATTTCTCTTAGTGTATTGTAAACTACATTTTGTGGTAGGAATAGAATAAACTCAACTTTTAGGACATCCACCAAATACAGACATAACAAAATTTGCCAGCATAAATCAAGTTAGGAGAGTAGGTATTCAGTTTTTATGGCCAGGTTTTTGGTCATTTTTTCAGAGTTCCTCAGAATTGCCATCTTGGTATCTCGGCTGTTGATATTGCCCTCAGGGCACAAGCAACTTTCCATTTCCCAAATCCTTTTGTCTTGTAATCCCCATGCAATGGGTCACATTTGCTTTGTTTGTTTGAGTTTATACGTCATGTTTCTTTAAAAAGAGACCGATGGGGTCAGGAACCTTTGAGAAAGGCAGGAAGATGACTTCTCCCCAAGGAGTAACTGAATGTACTTAGGCAAAGAAGTTTTCAGTATGTGGGGTGGGGCACTCAGAGAAGGAGAGTTTAGCAAGAGACGAAAATAGGACATTGCAGAAAGGAGGGAAGAGAGGCACGGCTAGGCCTGAGAGGTGATGGAAACAAATTCCTGGGGATTTAGGAGGGACTGTGCATCATTTGCTGCATCTCAGAAAACCACTATGTTGCTGGTCTGAGACCAAGCCTGGAAGAAAGGACTGATTTGTGCTCTGTTTTACTTAAACATTTTAATATTTCTCCCTTTCCTTTTTTTTTTTTTTTTAGTTTTTTTTGTTTGTTTGTTTGTTTTAGAAAGGATAATTATTCTAACCTGTCTTCTGACAATGCCTCTTTTTTCCTGCTTAAAATCTTTGTAGTCTTGGAGGGGGGATTTGCTTTAGGTGGGTTGTTTACAATGAACCACCTTCCATCCCTGGTTGACTCAAGGCCCCATCATGCTGTGTCTTCAAGCTCTTTCTTTCACAGAATTCCATCTCTTTTCAGAGCAGGCCAAGTCCTGGAGCTGTAGTGCTTGTTACCCTTTACCTCAGGGTCTCAGTACACAATCCTCCTGCTCAGCAGGATTATTTACATGCACCCGTCCCTTTTCATTCATTTCCTTGCTCCTGTCTGTTCTCTGCCAGCCATTCTAATCTGTCCCCTAATTCTTCTTCCTGCCTCCTATTCTCAGCTCCAGCCTCTGTTCTTGGAGGAGCCAGCTACTCCTCTTCCACCAGAAGGCAATTAACTAATCACAAGTTGATTAGAGATTTTTTTTTTTTCTTCTTGATATCACATCATTACTTAAGATGCATATAATCCCTTTGGTAAGGAAGCTTCTTGATAATCCAGGGAAATTTATATATTCCAGCTCCTTTGGGATCTTTAGTTAGACTGATGAAGGAAACCTTCCTTGTTCAGTTCCACCTGTTCCACGTGTTCCATCACTGCCAGCTTGAAGTATCTTGATGCCATGGCTACAGTTGGCACTGGCTGGCAGCAACCCCTGGTTTAGCCAACTTTCATCATACATTTACTGGCAAGAACTGAGCTCAGAGCAAACTGCCCAAGGCTCAAATGCTCTGTTATAAAGTACCTGAATGCAAATTAAGGCAATACTCCTTTGGGAACATAAACCCCAATAACAGTGGTAGAATTTCTAACAAAAGTTTGATTGAATCTAGAATCCTGTCTCCAGATATGAATGAACAGTACTGAGAACTTTGCAAATATATCGTGGTTTCTTTAAGGTTATTTTCCTAGCATCCAACAGCTTTTGTTTCATGGAGTTCTTGAACATGTGGTGATAGCCTTGTATTTAATAATAGAATCATGGAATGGTTTGGGTTGGAAG